>JAPYZB010000521.1:0-20051 GCA_030522745.1 Eupelmus kiefferi | reverse complement strand
TAAATGTCATTGTCATAAAATTTTCTACAAAAGAATAGTACGTTCTAAAGATTGATGAAATTACTGTGGATATTTGTCTACAACTTAGAACCCTGAAAAGGTATTATTCAACGTTCGATTTTCAAAAATCTCTTTTATCAGAACTTTTTAGTAATCAGAATTTATTGATATATCGCTTAAATGAATACTCTACCGTTTTCTTTCCATCTGTGCCTTGGGTAGCATTATATCACATGTTCAGTTCAGATTGATATATGATATTATCTTAAAAGGTCCTTTTTTCTTATAAAAGCATATATGATAACCTTGAGTCTACTCTCTAAAAGAAAAAGTGTGAATTTGGAGCTCGATTCACACTTTTTCTTTTAGAGAGTACAATATAAAAAAATTTTCACTTTGAAAAAAAAACAACAATTATATTTGAAACTTATCTCCTTATGCTGCTTCCGAATCATTTGTCAACTGATTGATCCAGACTATCGCGTGTCCTTTTCTTCGCTCAGGGCTATGCTACTCGGATGTCACTGCTAAATACCGAACTAGACGATCATTCTTGTAAAATACAGCCTATTATACTGAAGTTCAAAGAAATTAAGCAACAGCCGAAAAAGTTTAAAGTCTACTATTAACAAATCAATGATTTCAAATGAACGGGCGAACTATTACAAACTATTTACTAAATACTTTTTTACTTTTAAGGAATCGAAGATAAAAAAAATTTAACAGCACTATTAGTATTCAAAAATAACAATCGCGATTCAATCAGTGGTCCTTCCACACTCGATATATATTGACTATAATTGGAACTATCCTCTCAATAAAGCTGTTTGCAGATCTATTCAGAACTCGTTCCTGCATTATTTAAGGTAATCTTAACTGGATCTCTCTTCGATCTTAACTCTTCTATGTAGCCTGTAAAACAGTGACCTAACAATTAGATCAGCTTCTATTTCGATTTCTTTTTATCTACTAAAAACAAATTCTGACGATTCCTCTATTTTCATTCTTTCATCTCCCATCTTTATTCTTGGGTCGAAATCATTGTAAACGATCATGATATTTCAAGAGACTTACCTTCAACTTTTTTCTTCTAAATCATTTTTAAATCATTTCATAATATCGCCCTTAAAAAATTGATCGTAAATCACAGATTTGCACGAAAAATTAATTTTCAGAAGTGCCAAAATCATTCATAATCATTTGAGTTTTTTTAATCAGTCAGGCTCTTTTCGTTTTTATTAAAAGTTTGGAACACGTAATTGTAAAATAACTTGAATGATTAGGAATAATTATTAATCTGAGTAAAGTGTATGAATGATGCTTTCTCAAAGCAAAGCTGACGCCTATATAAGCACGTTAGTTTTAGGCCCGCAGAAGAAAAATTTGATCCATTAATAGCGTCAATAATTTTTAATGTCCAAATATTGTGACAATACTCATAAGAGGATTTTACCTTAAAGGTTCTGGAAATGATAAAATTATCTCTCTACTGTTACATTTCCTATCTGGGTAAATATATTAAATGTCAGGCTGCACAAAAATCAGTAGCAAATACACCGATTATGCAAGCAGCAGTGAAGCCAAGACAAAATTGCTTTTCCACGTAAAAAACTTTAACTTCGGAGAATAATAAATAAAGTGACTTCTTAAAAGTTAATACTTAAAAGTGGTATTACAAACTACTAATGTCTCAACGTATTTTTATTCGGAGCTGACTTTTTTACCAGCAATAAGGAGCTTCGTTATAAAATAATCACTATAAAGAATAACCACTATAGCCTAGTCTATCACATTTTTATAATACATTTGAAACTGCAATATGCATGTTAATGTTATAAAGTGCAAAAAGTGGCCGCACGTATACTGCTTTAATAATGAGATTTATTTGAATTGGTTAGTTAAAAGATATTATATTTACAATCAAATAACAGGTTCTTTTAATAGATTAATCATCTTAATTATTGCATCATTTTTAAAATACGACAATATATGTTATTTCATCAATTTTTTAACTTAATATTTTTTATCCAAATACTGACATTTATTAAAGGAAAAGATTATCAGAAATTATTTAATTATGATATAAAAATCCGATTAAGAAGAAAAGTGAAAATAAATAAACACCTGCAGGTCCATGGACTGGAAGTGCACACTGCCTAAATTTTTTACAATATTTGAAATTGTAAATGAGATCAATGTCGTTGACACGTTTTATTTATTTTTAAAAATATTTTTTTTTTATTGGTAATATATTATGACTTTACTCTATACCGACTAATTCTTTACAAATTTTTAATAAAATTTTTACGTAATGTTTTCATGAACTAATACAACTTTAATGATAATGGCCACTTATGTTTCCGAAAAGTGCGCATAAAGTGGCGTATTACTTTTGAAAATCTCGAAGATGGAGATACTAGGCGATCATTATTTTCCTGCTAGCATTTTCAAACAAATAAGTAGCCAGATTTAAGATTGGAATAAAGTACTATATGCACCTCGGGATTAAAGTAGATTATTCCTTCAGATTATTACAGCAAATCACCCTCGGGCATAATATGCTACTTTACTCCCTTGGTGCATATGTATTATTAATGTATCTACGGATATAAGGTTATAAATCATAACTTTAAAAAAAATTTAATTATTGTGGTTAAATTTGTTATAAACTTAAATTTTGATAGAAATTGATTATCTTATTTCAATTTTAATTATGATATTTTTTCTACAAAATCCACAATGGAAATATCAAGAAAAAAAGAAATTTCCGTATAAGCTCCATAAAGAAGGAGCTTGGCTTAAAAAAAAAAGAATTAATATCAAGAATATAGGAAAATGAATATACATATAAATTTCTGCAAAAGTTAGGTATGAAATAAAGTCCTGCAAAATTGTTGGATCGCGAGACGTAAAGCAGCAGAATGTACCTCATTGTTATTTCATTTCTATAAGTCAATCAATTTAAGGAATACTGCGAAAGAAAGAGGAAAATGAAAAGAAAGCAAAAATTAACAGAATGAATGAAAGAAAAAGAATGAATTGACGAATGTGAGAAAAGTAAAGCGGAATGGTGTACGAAAAAATTTGCTGCGAGGTGATTACGAGTTTTTTTACTTTAATAGAAACTTCTTACTCCTTAATTTTATCGATAGTGATGTTCCTTTATCAATTCACATGAGATTATGATATATTAAGTGAAGGTATCTCTATAAATGAAAAATGTTAATGTATGTGTATATCGCATAAAAAAAGTAATAGAAAAATCCTGGACGAAGCAATTATTTTGTACTTGTTTTATAATCTTAATATATAAATATAAATATAAATATGTATATATATAATTGTAAATGTAAATGCAGATGGAACGACAATTCCATCTTTAAGTTATATCAAGTATTCTACTGTCCTTTTCTTATAACTTTATTAAACCCCATTTTTTGGACACTTTTTATTTAAGAATTATTTTTATTAAAATTAATGACTATTATTATTTTTATATCAATGTGTGATTAAGATTATGAAATATGTAATAATTTTGTATGTTTATTGAACCAAAAATAAATAATATTGATGAAAAAAATCATTCTTTGTTTAGCGGCACTGCCGCAGCTTCTGTCTCTTGTGTCGCTTCTTTCCTCCTAGTTTTATCCTGAAATACAAAATAAAATTATTGTTTTATTTACGTTACCAAATAATCTTAAGCAATATTTTAGTAAAGCAAAACGATTATTTAACTTTTTGAATTAACCTCTGAAATTACGAAATATAATCTGGCAGAAGAGGCAAACTCGAACTGTAAGACAATCGTTTGTTACCGTAAACTTTTATTTATTTATTTTTAATACTTAATTTGTAGTAAATAATAATTTATTAGTAATATTGGGGTTTTCCAGGAATTTAAAATTAAATAATTAAAAAAACAAAAGTGATTAAAAAACATCTTGCTCACATTTTTAAAGTCAGCTCGGAGGCTGCGTGGCCCAATGGTGCTAAGTACAACAGGCAAAAAGAGAAGTCCATGCCAGAGTCCAAAAACGATAACCAACAGAAAGATCTTGAAGAAAGCGCGGAATACATAGGCCCGCGAAAACGAAAGTAGTGAGAGAGCAAGTAGCGTCGAGCCGGCCCCGAAGAGGACGGCTGCGCCGATATGGCGCATAGCCTGAAGAGCTCGTACGGAACGATCCGTTCGCCGACTCGCACCTGCGATCTCGTTGGCATTTAGAAAGGCGTGCGCTACATGAGCCGCGTAGTCGACGCTTAGACCCACGGCTAACTCCAGTCCTATTGGTAATTAATTGATAAATTATGATTGATTGGTCGTTTTTGAAAAGAAAGTTTTATCATTAGAAGAATTGTATTTTGAATATATAAAATTTGCTCTTAAGATAAAGTATCGTCTTTGCAAAGTTTAAGAAAAAAGAACTAATCTTTCAATGGTTTACAGATTTTAAATAATTGATTAAGTTAAATAAATAATGAAGTTAAAATCTAATTATGTTTAAATAATTATCAATTTTTAGAAGTTCGTTGTTATTACAACTATAATAATATAATTATATAACAACTTTGTTCACATGCTTACAGTATAAAAAACATTTAAATGTTAATTCTACCGGAAAAACTCACCTATACAAGATACAATATCAATAGTAAGGCCCCAGTAGTACATAAAGCCGCACACGTCTAACAACGTCAGTAGTACGCACATCAAAATCCAAAGGCACGTTTGTGGCTCGGCGATGAGAAACGCAGTCATGCCCATGACACAGATCAGGGCGAGTATGAGATTCCTTAATACCTCCTGCGAGATAACTTTGTCAGTTACCCAAGTTGCAAACATCTCGCTCCAAACGGTGACGAAGCCCGAGAGACCTGCTTCTGAAGCAGTAAGCTTCGCAGCATCCATACCAGGTATCCATTCGTAAGGTGATACAAATTTTGTGAACGTGAAGTCAATACTTGCCATCGTGATAGGAGGCGCGATGTTGCCACAAGATACGTTTCCTGCGAATCGAAAATTTCTCTGGTACTTGCCGCCCATCCGACTGAATAGGAATTTTGATAAATAAAGACGAAAGTCATTCTCGAGTAACGTTTTGTTCTCTGCGTCTAAATGAAAGTAAAGTTTCCAATCATAATTTGGTTTCGATTTCGTTAACAATTTTTTTAGTTAATAATAAATGTGTTAATAATCTAATAAAAAGTAGCAATTACGTACCTACATTAAAATTAGCGTCAACAAATTGAATAAAATCTACAGGCCAATTTTTAACATTTTCTGTAAAAAACGAACCTTCCATAGTTTTACTAAGATTTAAAATTTTCGGAAACTCTTGTACAAAATCTAATTTGCTCATGAACACAGTAGCTTCAGCTCCCACTTTCGGAAATTCTTGTTCTTTTACTATGAGAAATTGACTGAGGTACGATTCTTTAGGCAAGAACCAAACTGGGTCAAACCATTGTTCAAGTTGATTTGAACCCAAACCACCGAAAACAGCTATTGTAATTGTAATAGCTAAAATTACTAATTTACCGGGTAGCGTAAAAACTACCTTTGTGTATAGTGTATCAATTAATCTCCATGAAATGCTTGTTTTAGCATTAATTACTGGAGGTGTAAAATTTTCGTGTTTTATACATGGCAATACTCCGTTTCGTTTATTTTCTACACGTTGGCAGTCTAACGTGAAAAATGCAACAAAGAATGTAACTTGTAACACAAATGTTACAAACACTCCCACAGCCGCATATATACAAAATGAGTGCAAGGATGGTAAAATCTGAAATAATATATGATTCAAATTTTTTTCTTTGCTAAAAAAAAGTTTTTTAAGACTAAAAATATTATAATATTTCAAACCGTTGATGCACCAATGACGAACGCAACAACATCCGTCAGTGAAGTTACTGAAATTGCAGCTCCTGCATGACTTAAGGCTAAGGCTACCCTTTCAGGTAATGGCTTATTGTGATTTTTTTCATGAGATGCTACCTCTTCCCAAGCAGCCATCATAACAAAAGTGTCATCAACACCTAGGCCCATCAACATGAAAGGCAGTGACGTATGAACTGGTCCATATGGAACTCCAACAAGTGAACAAAGACCTATGGCAACAGCAAATGCTCCTCCAATACAAAAAAGAGCAACACTAGTTAACCAAAACTAAAAATAAATTAAACATATTATAAATTATAGTGTAATTTAAAATTTTATATAACTGATAATTAAGCATGTCTAACTCACTCGCCATTCAACCCAATTAAATTTAGAAAGTATCACTTGAACGTATACCGACATTACTATAATACCAACAATTAGTTTTTCAACGTCATGAAAAATACTATCTTGACTAATATCACCAAAGCTTCTACCAGCTTCATAATAAAGTGAATAAGTATTATTATCATCTAAGTTTTGACTTCGTTTCAGAACTTGTGATGCTTTTTGAAGTTCTTGAAGATAGACTTCTTCCCAATCAAAAACATCTTTTGTTGACTGTATAAAACAAAAACGTATTTAATGAGTTTAAAAATTTAAGTATAATAGATTGCTTTCTGAAACAGTTTTATTATTGAAAAAGTTAACAGTATTGTTTATTGAAAAAGTTCAAATCTGGAAAAAATATATCAATTATTATTTAAATTGAAAATATAAATATATTTTTACTCAAATAAGGCATTTATTATCTTACCTTACCCAATCAGCAGTACCTGCATCATTACCCATTTCATCCATATTAACTTTTGTAAAATTAATATAGACAAACCATTGTGTTTTAACTACTTTTGCACTAATAATTCTGCCATTATCATCCTTAGTGATACCACCCAGTAGTTCACTAAAATTCATTGGATGACCCAGCGTTGGACTCATATTTACAGAATTAAATTTTTGTATTATTTCCTCTTTTGTTTGTGATTTAATTAAAGTTGAGTTGAACTCCCATATATCCATAATACTGAACAATAAACAACCTTTTGGAAGGCTGTTAAGTATAGAGCAATACATCTTAACTGGCAAGTGTACCCCAGGATCATATCCTGGTTTATTTGTCATTACAGGCTCTTCATCGAAAAAACTGTCATCTAATTGTCTCTTTTTACGTTGAGGTCCAGCAACACTAGTAATAATAGGAATCCTAAAATCAAATATTTAATTAAATAAATTGATTATTATACATTTATGATAGGAAAAAGCATCTTCATACTTAAAACAAACATCTGTCCAAGAAATCTTTGGTATACTATTAGTTTGAGCATTCAATATTTGTTTAGTTATTTCATTTAATTGAAAGAGAGCTTGAGGTTCAAAAATGTCATCTGCTACGAATATCATGTTTTCGATTCTTTGTCCTTCTTTGAAAGTTGAGGTAAGCCATTCTGTGTCTCGAACAAAGTCTGAATCGGGTGGTACCCATAATTTCAAGGGATTCCTTTCTTGTCTGAATCGAAGTAGACCAGCCAGGCACAAAATGATAAATACTGAACAGCATATCATCCATCTTTTTGGCCTCCGAGCAATCTGAAGTCCAAGACTGAAAGTAAATTATAATTATCAAAGTGCAACATTGCAAGAATAATAAACTTTAGCAATACAGTGTATAAAGTTTAATCTTACTTGTAAAAAAATCGTTCAACTACTTTTGATATCACTTGTGGAATGCGATACAATGTCTCTTGAGGAGACCTTCTATAAGCTTTTTCCTCAATTTCCATGGAATTAATATGAATAGAGTTTTTTTGCGAAACGTAATCTACGTTCCTATAAAATTATCGATTTATCACACTTTTTAAGAATTTCAATTAAGACATCGTGCCTCTTGAAATAAAAAATAAAGTAAACAGGCAGAAAGCGCGCGATAAACAAAGAATTAACCTTTCCACAACGCGACCCTAGTATCGTGTGTACACTGGCTTTTGCACTACGGGTATATGTGTGGCATTTATGAGCAGCACATAATGTCATAGGGTCAATCGACTTTTCAATCTTTAAAAGTTGATAAGATAATTGGCAAACTCCGACGGGAACAATGACTATTGCGGCTCGAGGACAAAATTGATCGCATTTTGCGCTCACTCTCTTTCTCAGCTCTCCGTCCTACACCACGCATGCATAAAACCTTATTTACCCCAACTATAAGCGTAATTAAATCTTAATATAACGTTGTTAGAAAATACCGACTTTTCGGAGCGTTGTCAGACAACTTGCACGCCTGCAGATTGCGAAATTACTGAATCAGTCGCGAAGCCAGCGGAAATTTTTGTCAACTCATTTTGGCATAATATTTGCGTAAAAAACAAGCCACATTCGAGCTATAAATGCCGAATGGCCGATGAAAGAAAAAGAGTTGTCAAGGTTGCTCGATTGCTGGCTATATGCACGCAGCAGCGACCGGCAATCAAGGCGCGCGGGAGCGCATCGCACCTGTCAGACTTGTATTTATTTGTTTTTTTCTCTCTCTCACTCTCTCTACGGCGCGTGGCCTAGATTTAATTGTAGGCTACACGTGGGCGGATACTTAAATGTCTACCTTACCGATGGCTAAATTTAAATGATTGGCCGGGAAATACGAATACGTGATGACTATATACTTTATGCTGTTGCGGAGATGAATTTCTTAAATACGTAGAAAAATTAATTTGTGAAAGTATTAAAATATATTGTAGTTACCGATATTATGAAAATGTAGTTTGACGAATCTTAACGTTGCTGTATAAACGTTTTCAATAATTTGAAACAAAACTTTTAAATTTTTAATAAGTAGATTTCACGAAACTGTTAAAAAATTATAACAAAACTATTATAAAATACGCTATACATGAATTCTTTATTGCATTTAATGCATTTGATCATCGATTACTGTATTAAGATAAAATGATAACGAAAATAAAAATTCGTATCTTTGATCATCGTGATTAAAACTGCATCAATTAAAGATTGCAGTTTATAAACATTTTTTCGAGTATTATAACGATTAAGATATAGAATGCAAAGCTCGTATGTAAATTATAAGTATAAATTTGCACTGATAATTTAAACAAAGTTGAAACAACGCATGTTCGACGTGTTGTCGCGTGCGAAGACAAGTCGAAACTAAATTTCATGTATAATGAAAACCAAAGCCAAGGAGATTAGATAATCGCATGAAGTATACAATTTTCAAACGCACACTTGTGCACGAACACGCAGCTATTGTTCTTTATTTGAATATGTGTAATAAAAAATCATCCATTTATAAATTAACTTAAAAAATAAAATGAATATTCTAATCAATGCTTTTTAACCTGACTAATCTTAAAATATTTTCAATATTTTTAATTAGTAGGTTTCTCAATGTCAATTTTAAGTGCCTGACTTGAGTAATGACTGAGTAAATTCCGACATGCTTCGCACGTAAAGACCGGAAGATGCACATAATAATAACGTGCATGAGAAATGATTCTACATTTTCAGATAATACTCAAAGGATTATATTGACTTTGACCTAATAATAGGTCGTGGTAAAATAAATAACATGGAATTTCTAGAATAATAAGATATTTTCGTTTAAAAATAGTTTAATATATGTTTTCATTTTATAATTATATAACAATTTTTATAATTAAAAAGTAAATACAATAAACGATTATAAGAAAAATACTGCAGTTCCGCATTTTTAGTGTATAAAAATCTAAATATTTACGAACCTTTACATTTATGGAATGGTAATTTTAAACTACATGCTCATCTTTATTATTTAAGTTTTTTAAAAGTACGCATACGTATTTGATAGTATGATTAATTTTCCTTTTTACTTCAGAAAGAAAAAGATTTACCGTTAATCGTTGAATTATGTACATAAATGAGTAAAATTAAACGCTTCTACGATTAGACGTTTATAGTTGATTTGCAATTTAATGAATTGTGAATCATTCTTGAGCTTAATGATATACCATTTTTGCTAATTTGAAAAAGCAATTCCTAACAATTTCAAATTTTCACAATCATTACCAATCAATTCAATACGATTAACCAGAAAAAAAATCTTTAGCATAATCGCGAAATATATCACGAGGTTTTATCAATCTTATTATGCCGCTTATTAATTAAGCCGGCAGACAAAAACTCCAAAGTATAATTATAGAGCGACAAATCCAATCGTAAAAAGTTAAATTAACCATATTTTCCTAATTGTCATCAAGAAAAAAAAATTTAAAACCTCATCCTTCATCCAAGCAGCTCACGTCCGAATTCCGAGGTCACATATCTCTTTCTGAAAACAGTGTCCTTTAGGTAAGCTCCGATCGCTGGATCATCCAGCATCTCCTCAATAATTGTCCTAAAACCTAGCTGACTGGCTAGAACATACTTGCACTCGTTATCGTTCAGCTTACTAACAAGCGTCTGCATGTTTTCCATCATTGACTTGTTCACGTTCTTTTCAAGCCTATACCTCTTAGCGCAATCGATTGCTACTGAAGATGTGAGCCGCTTCGACGTGACGAAGTCTTTCAGGTACTTGGATTCACCGTTGAGCAAGCAGTGCATGTAAATTGCGCTTGCCCAGTCAACGTGATGGTCGTAGGCACGCGCTAACACAAGTGCTTGAGAGAAGTTTAGGTAGCGGCTGATCGCCTTGTTGATCTCGTCGCTGCTCAGGTTCAGTAGGCAGGGAAATTGCTGATTCTGTCCAGCCGAACTGATGAGCGAAATCTGCAAAGCGACCAGCTGGGCTTGGTGTGAACAGCGATTTGCTAGATTCAGTTTATTATCCTGAATGCAAAAAATTAGATGTTTAGAAGTCGTCGATATTAAGACATTTATTTAGTTATTTATGTTTTTAGGTGCATCAAACATGAAAAAATGTAAATATATTATTATATGAAGATAACAAATAGCGAAATAATTCAAAATTGTAAATACAATAAAAATATAGGATTTAGAGGTAGATAAATAGATTACTTTTAGCAATTACTAGGAAAGAAGTTCTAGAGATCAAATATAAAAAAAATAAACAAAAAAAATTTGTTTACATAACTATTGGTAATAATCTACATAACGTATGAGTAAAGAAATTTTAGCTTTGTAGAAATAAACAGAAGAAGAAGAGTAAATAACTAGAAATTGACTATCGATGAATCTTAAAAAATTACCTGAAGAAAATATTGCGTTGCATGAGTAAAATTTGCTATCGCTAATTGCAATCTTTTCTCTGTCGTTTCATTTCTCGTAAATTTTATTTCGACTTGTGGATCATACATCGTTCGTCCACATTCCTTCTTAGCATCGTTCACCAGATCATTTATGACTTCCTTAGCCTCACTCTCCCACATTAATGCGATTTCATAGTACAGCCGGAAATGCAACGCTACAATATTAAATAAGTCTTTGTTTTCAGGACAGTGTCGTTTTAGAAAATCTAAAAGTGCCATTCGTAAGCCAGGTACCTTTATCAAAAAATCATTTAATTAAGTAAACTTATGAATATAATATGATAATTAAAAAACAGATTATTTGAATTATTACTTTATCTAATCCTCTGCCAAGTAAAAATTCGAATTGATCGTGTTCCTTCAGTATTTGAAAAATGTAATTCATTTCTGTAAAACGACCGACCCCAGTGACCAACCGGACCAATAAACTCCAATGTTTTAAATTTTGGAGAGAATTAGCAAGTTGCTGGCATTTTCTAAGAACCGAGGCAATACCTTCCATATTGCAAGAAGCGGTAAAACAGTCATGAGATCGGATCAAAAGCTCGACGATAATTTTAAGCGTAACAACTAAAAGAAAAAGATATTTTAGCAATTTAAAAAACAAAAAAATGGGTGTATTTTAAAATGGTATTTACGATTTCTTTTTTCTCCAAATGAATGTCCAAGTAATTTATGCGCCATATCCAGAAGTTTTAAACCTAAAAGGGACGTATCTTTACAAAGTTCTATCACAGACTGTAAATTCATGTTGTAATTCCAAGCAGCTGTAGGCTCGTTCAAATTCTCTATAATTTATAATTTTTTTACTTTTTGATACAAACTATATTTTAATTAGATATTCTAAATAAATTCTAGCAAAGGATAAAACATTTACCTTCAATTACTTGCGTAATATGTGCAACGATCTCCTCAGCCAAAAAATGCGCTATCCTTTGATTTTCGATTTGATAAGTTGTGATAATGTCTCGAGCTATTTCGAGTTTTCTATCGCTTGGACTACTAATTATTTCTTGTAAAAATTGCATGGGATTATTTAATGTTAAAAGCACTTGATAACTTTTTCCTAATTGAACTGCCAATCGATAACACAGAAGAATTCTTATTCCAATATCAACTCCATGATTTAGTGTTTCCACTAAATTCGTTAATAAAGACAAACAGTCTAACTGCTCTTGTTGTTCTACAATGATTGTTGCATTCGTTGCTTCCGAAATATTACTTAAATTGGCACTTGTAGATGACAAATTAACTGCGAAGATAATCATAATTATTAGAATTATTTATATTGCATTTGTAATAACAAAATAGTTTTTAACAATTATAAATATAAAATTATTAATAAACATCTAATCCAAATACCAAAACAAAAAAATTAATAATCTAATAAAATAAATTAATTTCATATTGACGATTTTTACTTTAGTGGTAAATTATTTAAATTTTAAAAATATTTATACTTACGCGAAGATGACGATGGTAATCGCTGGAGTCCTCGACTTCGCAACGTATTATTTCTTTGTCTCGGCTTATCCGATTCAGAAAGTAATGATCTTTGTTGTGGAGTCAGCTGGTAAGGCGAAATCTCACCCTCAGCTAAACTTAAGCACAGCATCAAAATTTGTAGCTCCTACAAAATTAAGTAAGTTAAGTAAGTAATTTTATTTAAAAAATTGATAAAAAATGATAAACATTATTTTGTCTACAAACATTCTCACCTTATTTCTACAATTAAACATTGCACCGATTCGAAGTGCCGTATCTAATCTACCTGTATCTAGTAAACGTCCGATTAAAATTTCTACGGCAACTTTTTCATGAGGTTCCGAAAGAGAACAAGTTACTTGTAATCCACTAACGCTAGACAAAAGCTCAGTCTTTAACTTTTTATAAACGATATCCTGAGATTTAATTTCTATATTTTCAGGTCCAGCCAAAATGCACGATTTCCACATTGCCATTTCGACTGTATCACATGTTTGACGGTCTGTCGAGTTCTGTTCCAGAATTTCTAAAGCCAGCTTTAGAATTTCGTACCTTTAAAAGATTTATATAAATCATAAGTTATTTTTAATATTTCAACAAATAAAGAGGTTTTATTACCGCTCTTTGTATGACTTGACTTTTTCCGCATGTTCGACGAAAAATTCTGCAGCTTTCTCATAACAAACTTCGTATTTTTTGAAATCAGAAGAACAACGACTCCAAAAGCGAGGATCAACCACACCATCTTTGTCAGAATTTTGTTTAAATTCACTTCGATACTAAAAAATAATTATTAAAATAATTGCGATTCAAAGTACAAAAAATAATCTAAATTATTTCAATAACTCACTTGTGCGAGAATAATTTTAGAAGCTGGTAAATGCGCAGCATTTGAAAGCCTTAATGCGTGGCTATAATCTTCAAAATTAACTAGTTCATTAACGCATCTTTCGATCTCCGCTGCAGACTCATGAATTTTTACAGTTGTATCGAAACAGAAATAGTTTAAATTCACTCTAGTTTCGGAAAGTATTTTTGTGTATTCGAGTAATGACTCGAAGTCTGGCGCATCAACTGGATCAGAATAATAGTTAAAATGAACGATGGTAAACAAAAAAATATAATTCTAATTAACTAAAAAAAATAAACTTACCTAATAATTTCTTGTGAAATTCCGTGTTTATTAAGGCGGTGAGTAACTCCATTTGCGCACGAATGCTCTGCAACGCACTTCCAAGCGCTATGATAATGCATTTCACAACGACTGTTTGGATCCAATAAACGTTTTCTAAATATGTGGCGTCACTACATTCCCAATTTATCATTTTCTGAAATGAATAAGAAAAAGATATTTCTATGGAAAAAATGTAAGTATAATTTTGCTCTTATAAATTAGTGATTACAACCTTATTTATAACTTTCTTTAAATAAACAGAGTATTAATAAGAAAAATATTAATTATTTTAGACTCACATTACATTTGTAGTTTGAACAATCAGTTATAAAACTTAATAAATACTGCTCACAATTAATAAAATTTCCATACTCTAAAGATTCAACAAGAAATTGAAAAAATAGTTTTAATGGATTTTCCTGTAAAATAATAATTTAATTAATAGCAGAATTAACTAAAAACAGAATTATAATTTAAATTTTCTTACAGGTAAAAATATTTGTAAGCCTCTGCAAAGAGTATCGGTGAATCCGTATGAAACCATGTTATGAAACAGATTTAAAACGCTGCTAGCAGTCCAAATTTGGCTCTCTAAACATTCTTCGTAATCTTTTGCAAAATTTTCATTTTCAATAGAAATAACGAGCCAGGAATAGCAGTAAGAGGAAACCGAGGAAGGCTAAAATATCACATGAAAAACAAAATAATCACATGGGTGATGGCTATGAATTGCAATTTCAAATAAGCAAAACTTGCTTACCTCATAACAAGTAGCCAAAACAGTTAAGATTGGAGATTTGAAAGTTCGAGAAGCAATGAGCAAAGTTCCTGGTGGATCTTGGCTTTGGTGGCATTTTAAAATAATCAACCACAAATCGTCAATAAATGAAGATGCATTCGTAACTGAATTTAGATTTGCAGAAGTATTGTTATGTTTTCCCCGTGCATTAGGTTCAGTAGAAAACTGTGGTGGACTTGATCGCGGTGAACTCTGAAAGGTGTAATTTTTAATTTTATAGATTATGATTTAAAATGCAAATATAATAATAAGATTCAATACTAACGCTATGTTTAACGCCGATTTCGTGATACAAAATTTGACGAGAATCTCTTTCTCTCATTTTTTCTCCTTTAAATTTCTGATTTTCATTAAATGAATTTTGAATTAAAAGTTGCGGATTATTTAATGATAATAGAAGATGCTCTTTTAAACTAATACTGTTGAAATTCTGTACACATTCGATAATCTGACGAGGGAAAATAAATTATTAAAATTTACTTCAGAGTTTCTCTAAAATTGTGTACATACTTTTATGAAAATAACTAAATTACCTGATTAATAGGATATGCAAATATATGTCCAACCAATGCAAATTCAAACCAAGCATCATGAGATGCTAAGAATTTTAGTAAAGACATTGGTAGCGAGACATTATGTGTTTTTGAAAATCTCACTATAACATCCCACATACAAAGTGCTTGAATAAATTCTTCATTATCATCAATTATTTTAATATTTAAACGAGAGTAAAAACTTCGTTCCAAATAATTTATCACAAGTTTTAATTCTTGCTGATTGTTGTAAATAATAGATTCCAATGAATTTTCTAAAAATAATATTACAAAATAGGATTTAATACTATAAAATATGAAATCATTTCATATAATTCGTAAGTTTATACCAATTGAGATATTTAATTCTTTTCGAACGAATTGAGCTGCAGTAACATGGAGTCTTAAATTTTCAGAATTGATACCAAGAATTTCCAAAAATGAAATGCAACCACTAACTACTTCTGATTCTTTTAAATGCCGCAATGCAAAAACATGGGCACAGAGTGACGCCTGCGATTTCCTAAAAGTAAAAGTTAAATTGAAATAAACAAAAATTATATTTGACCACGATATAAAAGTTGCATAAAAAAGAACATACGCTTTAGATGATATTCCACCAGCAATTTTTTCTTGTTGAAGCAAAAGAATATTTGCTGCCATATTCGGTCTTGCTTCTTTTAAATAATTAATATAAGTTAATCTTTCTTTGTGACCAAATTTTTTCACTAAAGTTTCACTTAAGAAATCTGGCATTGTTCCATTTTTTATTCTCCACTTAAAAAATATCATAGAATTAAATTTTATGTATCCATCAAGAAGTTGATACATTGTAATATTATTTTTTATCATTTTTGGATCAGTTTCATTTTTCAAATACGGTAAATGATATATCACAGCATCTAAAACATTCTTTGGCACTGTTAAATTTTCTGTTTTTAATCCTTCATCTGCAGTAAACATTTCATTCAATTTTATTTCATTAGAAACTTGTTTACATTTTGAATAATGCAAAAATATTAAAGTGAAAGCTATAATTGGATTTTGTTTTAAAAATTGAATAACATCTTTGGATAAATAATTAATGGTTTCAATGATTCCTTTTTCTAAGAAATCTTTAAAGTTGTTTGTACTATTGCACATGTCTTTTAAAGAATCAAAAAGTTTTTTATTCTTCATATCAAGTTTTTGAGCTTCACTATTTTCTATGTAATTTCTTGAAAGTCCAATAACATCGAGTTTTGAAAAGAAATTTTTTCTGTCAACATTGCATAATGATTTGGAAAGAATTTTTTGAAAATCCGAAATGGCAATACATTCTCCAAAAAGTCTGGATAAACTCAATTTAACATCATTGCTTTCTTTAGTTGTAAATATACCAAATCTGCAAAGATAAACAATAATTAAACTAAAATTTATTAAACTTATTATTTCATTAACATCATATAAAGCAGTTTGCTTACCTGCATAAACAATTGAGAATTAAATTATTGAAAATAGGCATTCCATTTGACGATTCAATAGAAGCTATCATTGCTTCTGTTATCTTTAAATTTGTAAATAGTAACTGAATATCACTTCTGTGCTCACTAGTATCAAGAATTAAATTATCTGAACTATTAAAATTGAGATTAATCCAAAGATTTGCTAATTCAATTTTATTATTTGCTAACAAGAAATCCCAAACTATGTCATGCTTCAAATAAGCAACAATGTTTGGTTCATAATGATAAAAATAGAGCTCAGTATATAGCGCATCTTTAATACTTTGTGGTAAATTTATTATCTCTTCAAGGCACTTGTGCGAGATCAAATCATTTTGGAGTCTACAAAAATTTTATTGAATTGAACAGATGATAACCAAGTATTGTATAAGCATTGCAATACAAAAACAACTTACTGCGATTTCTCTTCATATTTAGCAATTAAATTGATCAAACCCCAAGCTTCTTTCTCTTCATTGTTAAATGATGATTCTACATGGCGTGCTAAATAATCTCTTAAATCTGGTTCTTTACATTTTAAACAAGTTGCTCTAATATAATCAACAGGAACTTTTCCCTACAACATAAATATTTTAATTGTTTATGATACATTTAAAAATACATATAGTTTGAAAATCCATGAAACTTACCACATTTTTCAAAATGTGCGAAGCTCTATGAACCTGCTTCTTCTTAAGCAAACTGCTCACCCATATTTCAACTTCGCTAGAAAAATAAGATTTTGCTTCTTGTAGAGAGCAGTGCCTTCGATTTTCCAAGAACTTGTAAGCCAGATCTATGTGCGTGCCCTTTGCAGAAGCCTCTCTCACTATCTCTCTGTCTCCAAGGCCCTTCCATCCTGACCAGACTCCAGCCAATTCTCCGCTCAGGCATTCAACGGGAATTCCACCTACAGTCACAGAGCTTGCCATCCTCGTGGAATCTCATGGATTTCTGCAGTTGCATTGACACGCTTGACTTTGCTGCCTCCCAGAGACACTGGCTGCTGCGACTCACAATTAAAGCAGTCTCCCACTGATATCTGAATAATGATGAGTCAATGCACTCGCCAGTACATGGCTGACCCAGTTATAGTCAAAGTCGAGAGCACAAAAGGGGGAGAAGCCAATATCGGAGCGATACGAGTATACACATAGACTGCGGGAGAAAAAAAAGAGAAGCTGCACGAAAAGTAAACAGAGAGAGCGAAAGCGAGAGATTACGAGAGTAATTACAAGAAACGTCGAAAGTGCGAATGCTCGGAGTCGCCGGATAAGAGCCGATAACGCCTATATACGCTCCAAACGACCGTTTGTTTACGTTGTCCACCCAGATTACCGAGCTCTTCTCTCTTCCTCGAAATTCTGCGGCCCGGTTATCGGTCCCCTCGACTCCTCCGCCAAAACAAAGCACTCTTAAACACTTCCCGATCCTCCCACTCGGCGATCGTCGTCTGCGCCTCCAAATTCCAGCGCTCCAACAATGCCTCAACTCTTGTCACTCTACTCCACTCCAGTTATTCTCGAATCCCGCAAACGAAACAAAGAACCGACGAGACAGCGCCGATCTCTCCTGTATACCTACTCGCCATCAGTCTGTACTCGGCAGCAGTTTGGCATAATCAGCTGATCGCTCCATGGCTCACGGCAAAAGAATCCTGGGGACTTTGCCTCTAGCGCGACTCCGCGCAAAAGTCCCCAGCACTTTGCGCTCGATATACACACCTATCCCACTCCACTATGGCATTCGTCAGTCTGCGCTGCCCGCTGCGGGAGGATCGATCGCGTCAGTGCGCGCGCGGAGGGAGCTAGAGCTGCACGTGTGCGCAGAGCGAGGCTTAGTGCACGACGACGAGGATGGATTTCCCGGGCTGCGACTCGGCCGATCCGCCTTGTCGAGCTCCAACTCTGCTGTCATGCTAAGAGGAGAGGAGCCAAGAGGAGGCTATCATATCCACGATGACGGATGTGATCGCCGAGCGGGGCACTGCCTATCTGGTGAGTCGTTCTGCTGGCTGCGCGCTCGTCGCGGCGAGAGCTACTCTCTCCTTTTTTATATACGCTGCAGGCGCACGCTTCTATCCTACTTTTCTTTTCGCGCGCGTCAGCTGTGTACGGAGTTTTGATCGATGCGGATTATAGAGTTTGCAAGGCTTCTATAGGACGCGCATTGCGAGCTGGCTTTTTATGAAGGTTTGCGGGAGGCGCGCTGTGCGGCTGACGGCGAGACGCGCGCGGCTTTAATTAATCAATAAAAATGTTTGCTTTTCGAATTGAGGCTGATTAAGGCCTGATTGTTGTCGGCGCGCGCGCTTGCTTGTGTCGAGCTTGCTCCTCGAGCTGGCGGAAAAATTCTTTCTGATTATGGTAATAAATGTATACTTGGCTGGAGATGCTTTTTGGGAATGTTGAGATCATCGAGATAAACATTTTTTTTATTTGATCAATGTCGCGCTGTTTACTTTTCCTTGCGCTTTCGAGAATCTTATTTTTTTCTGGCTTTAATGTAGCAGGCCTGGGCTTTTATTATGTTTAGTTTTCGCTATAAGTGTGTCAAACGTTTTATAAATAGCTTTAAAGAGAATAGGATAAAGAAGCTTTATATTAAACTTGGATATCAGTTGTCTGCTGATGTCTATGTATTTTGATTACTTTGTTTATTTATTGAAAAATATTGTTTTTAGGGCTCTGAATGTAAAAATGACATTCCTGTTGTATCACAGCCTACAACAAGAGGAGGCCTCAGAGTTTACAAAATAGTTGTACTTGGAGAAGGGGGTGTTGGCAAGTCAGGTAGCAATCAATTTGTTTGTTTAAATATTATGGCAAACTTTATTTTCACAACTATTCAATTCCATTGCAGCTGTAACTTTACAATTTGTAAGTCACAGTTTTTTAAGTGACCATGACCCAACAATTGGTGAGTTTTCATAGAATTTTTTCATTTTTTTACAATAAAAAAGATTGAAATAATATTAATAACTATTTTTTACAGAGGATTCCTATCAGCAGCAAGCAGTTATAGATGGGGAAGCTGCTCTGCTTGATATTTTAGATACAGCTGGACAGGTACCAGGGACTTGACAATATTAATGGATTTTTTATAGCACAAAAAAATTAAAAAACTTACATTTTACAATTGCTATTACAGGTAGAGTTCACAGCTATGAGAGATCAGTATATGCGATGCGGGGAAGGTTTTATGATTTGTTATTCCGTGACCGATCGACGCAGTTTCCAAGAAGTACTTGAGTATCGAAAATTGATATCACAAGTCAGAGCTAATGAGGACATTCCTTTGGTACTTGTTGGAAACAAATTTGACCTGCAACATCAGCGCGAGGTAAGTTTCAACAAAATTAATGGTTTTTTAAAGGT
>JAPYZB010000519.1:0-18081 GCA_030522745.1 Eupelmus kiefferi | reverse complement strand
CTCGTATTATGTCACCAGACTTAATGTTGTGCTAAATTGCTATCTAGCATGGAAGCCTCATTAACCATGTTTATTTTAACCTTTGTTTTTTCCGCTAGAGAAAAATGCTTACAACGCTTATTTCTCCATCTTGATTACTGTTCGCGGTATTATTACTGGACGGTACTTCAGAACTCTGCTGGAGACTGCAAGTATTTCAAAATCCATGTTTGTATAAACAAATAAATGAGTAAATAATCTATTTTCAATAAATAGAATTAAATCAAACATATTTTTCTCTTGAGTCAGAAGAATCATTTTCATGATCAAATACAAAATTGGGTTCCTTAAAAATAAAACGGTTTCCACTCGATCTAAATAATCATTTGTTATCAGTATAAATTGCACATGTAAATTAAAATTTGAATTCATAATTTAAAAGAATTATGAGCCAAAGTTTTTGTAAAGAAGATTCTTCAAAAATGTTCAAAAGAAAAAGCTCAGTATTTACAATTAATCTACTTACTTAATGTTATCTAAAACCTTTATTAAAAACAATTGCATTCATTGTGAAGATCACTGGAGTATTAACAATAATCCTCGCCTGCACAGTTCATATAAAGTACCAAGTGTGTGCTAAATTCTTTATCTCGCGAGCAACTGCTCGAAAACTAATTGACTTCTCTCGCAGTTTAGAGAAAGAATACTCACTGTAAAAAATGTAGAAAATAAAGAAACGGTACAATGGAACTACTCTAGAAAAACTGGAGCGAAAGTCCGAATGCTGCCGACCGGAAGAAAAAGCTCGAATCTGCAATGAAAGGATTCGAGTGCCCTCTAGCATCAAAAACGAATTAGAGGCCCGAGCGCATCTATTCAATACGCACGAATTATTAAGCGGTGCGGTACATCCGCGCGCTGCACACGTGTCAGAACTTTAAAGTGAAAATCACAGCTACGACGCGGAACGGTCACATTAATCCGGCTATACAAATGCTCCAGGTGAATGTGAATTTTGCGCGAGCGGTATTCGATTTATGCGAGGAACTCGCGAACGGGCTAATTTTCAGGAAGGATTGTTATGAATTAAATATAGAGGGCGGCGATGAATATGTGTAATATAGCTGAATATGCTGAGAACCTTAATTTATACGTCTGCACGTGAGCGGAATTTGTAATAACTCATGCACTGCTTATATTTTGCAGTGAGGTGGTCTTTACCTGTACAATATTTTACCCTGTAAATAGAATTCCATAATTTATGTTCTTCATTAGCGAAAAATGCAATATATATTATACTATTAGAAAGTAACTTTAGAATGAGTAATTTTAAGGCATAAACTTTACCATTACTCACAAAATTTATAAAATTAAATTATATTAAATTATATCACATCGCAACCCAGTGAAGAAAAATATATCCTCCTAAAATATCTATATCTTTAGTACACTATCTTCTTCCTTTCAGCTACCTTTTTCTCTTCACGGTACTATCTCCAATCTCATCCACACTCATCCAATTCAATACCACCACCCCGACCAATAGAGATAAACTTAATACCCATAAATTCCGATTATCCGATACGGACTATAACCTGGACTTTTTGCTTTCACAGGGTGATAGTTTTAGGCGTCCTCCTGGGCCTACTGGAATGGGACCGGAGCATCCAGTGCATCCTGCTGCTCTGGGAGTACATCCTTGGCTACCTGGCCATCTTCATATCGTCGATGGCCGTCGAGTTCTCCATGTGCCTGCTGGCCACCCGCGGCAGCATACTCGATACCACGGCGCGCGCGCCTATGCAGTACCTGCTCTACATACGGCTCTGTGAGTATGGCAAACATTAAAAATTGTTTTTTTTTTTTTTGAATATTTCGAGGGTTATTAATGTATAGAAAAGAATAAAAGAATTGATTGTGGTCTTCTGTCATCTTAACTATTAGCGAATAACAGAAGGCTTTGGTGTTTAGAATTTTAAGGCATTATGTGGACTTGATATCTCACTAGGATTCAAATATAATTTTGATCATAGAAAACTGAATTAATCACAAAAATTTATTACGCGATCTAATAATTTCGGATTATTTTGTAAATTTTTATTTAGATTGATTTTAATTAGTTCGAATAATTATTTTCATAAATATCATATTCATTATAATAAATTTACTTAAAATATTAAATATACTATTGAAAAAATAAATATAATATAAACTTTTAATTACATTTTCACTAATTGAATTAAATATTACCATGTTGAAAATTAAGATCTATTAGGGTAATGTATGAGTTTCAGTTACCGTCATTTGGCAGCGTTGAGCGTTTCTCGCAAAGGATCATCAAAATTGATGAGCCAGAAAGGTTTCATATAGTCTTTTTATTAATTTATTACAGCCATAATATTTTATAGCAGCTATCTGATTTTATAAAGCTTATACAACTTTATTAATACCGTAGAAACTCGATATTACCTATGCACATAATAATCTTGTTGTTGCCTCTACAACAAAGAAAATGTATGATCAAATTTTTTTAATTTAAGCATAATACATTAATTTTAAAACGAATATGTTAGAATTTAATAACATCAGAATAATTATAAAAAATTACTAAAATATTTTTTCTGTTAAATAAAATTGCTATCCAAAGTACAATGAAAGTATACTATCCAATGTAAAAAGTCAACCTGCTCTCAAATTTAGACTTTGGTAATACCACTATATATCTATACATTATAATAATAAAAGAACCGTTTCTATTTTCAATCTAGGCAGCGTCCGCGCGTCCCTTAATCGTCACAATTTCAGGAACTCACCGGGTCAAAGGTTTTATGGGCCAAGCAATTCGAAAAGGGAGGCGAAATTTCACCCCTAGAAGCGCATTCAAACGCACCCAGATTCCGAGCTGAAACATCTCATTCCCTCCATTTGTTTTCGTTTTTTATGTCGCGTTTTCCTAACTTTCGTTTTTCGACACAGATGCATCCGCAAAAGGGGGGCATCGCGTCGCCCGTTTAGTTTAAATATATAGCATTTCATCCGAAGAGATTGCAATATTTAATTTTGTCTTTTCATTGCAAGGTTACTTGGTTGATGTTTTATTCAATTAGACCACCAGAACTCGTTAAAATATAATAATAGCGATTATTTAAATATATAGCCATAAAAAATTAAATTGGAGTATTTGACTGTTCAATTTAGAAATTAAATTTAATGCAAATGTACAAGATGCAAAATAAGAAATTGCATGTACATATACATTAACTATAAAGAAAATCTACATTAAATTTAATGATCCATTTAACAATATAGGTTAAAGTAGGTCAACCTAATTTAGATTATAAATTATAACTCTAGTAATATAAACAGTTATTCTTAACCAAAATAAGTCGATTAGGTTAATAATTAAAAGAAAAAGAAAAAGAGGAAAGTAAAAGAAAACTTATTTTACTTTTAAGAAGCGATTATCTGCTTATATATATGAATGAAGTATAAATTTAAAAACTTTACAAAAACTATTCGATCACTTAAAAAAAGGTAACATTTCATTTTGGCATAAGCGCTCTATTTATCGGCGCGCTTCACGCGAGTTTATACCGCCGAGAGCGCCTGAATCCAAAAAAAAGCACAATAATTTTTCGATGTCACGCAGATAGCCACTCGTGCAGTCGTATAAGCGCGCAGAGCACTGAGCGCGGACTTATTGCTGGATCCAGCGCTCGCGTACGTCGGCACGCTCGTAAAGCATTAGAGTCGACCCAGTGCCACGCGCCCGACGGGGCGATGTCATTACGCATTTTTATATTCCTTCATTTATATTTACTTTTATTTATGGCGCCCCTGGGGCGCGTTGAACTATTTTCTTCTACAATCGTAAAGGTTGTTTTTATGAGTCGCTTTCCGTGGCCGTGCGTTTTTCGTCTGACGGGGGTATTGTTTGATTGATGAGTTTTCTGAAGGATAGTGGGAAGGTTGATGAAGTTTTCGTGCATTTTGTGTGTAGTGTGATGGGTATGAAATTGTTTAAAGGAAGATGAAAATGCATTCTAAAGTGAGATTTAACCGTTAGACAATAAAATGACAAACCATCACCAATTCATTCGTCATCCTTGTTCATTGCGGATAAAGCATTTTATGTATTTTACATAATTCTTAATTGCACTTTATCGAAAAATATTATTTGACATTCGTATAGAATCTCGGCTCAAGCAATTTACCACCCTCATGGGAAAAATCAGCTTTTTACACTGGTATTGTAAACTACTATTTTATAATACTGTTCATTAAGTTTAATGCAAAAATCAATTTTCTATAATATAAATTACACTTCTTGATACAATGTGTGTAAATTCAGTCAGTCAGTAAATTGTATGCGTGGATTACCAACCATTATTTGTTCGGACGGTTAACTCGCCCCCTTTTGCGAAAATCAATTTTTTGCACTTGTATCAGAAACTACAATTTTTGCACGTGTTTGTAAAAAAAATGACATTTTTATATGAAAGTAGGTCTTTATACATAGAAAACTTTATTTCATGCACTGATTTCGTGCATAAATTATTATTGCTAGTGACAGGGGTGTACAATTGGACTTTTGATGAGAAAATGTTTTTGCCTTTGTTACACAACTCCTATTTTTTAAGTAGTGTAAGTATGAATATTTCTGGCATGCGCTACAAAATTGATACCTTTCCAAATATTTATTCTATCTTTTATATAAAAATGAATAAAAATGAATAAAAATTCAGACCATGATAATTATCATAAAAGCAATTTTTAATCATAATTAAAACGCACTCCACACGTTCAATATTTGCTCTAACATTAATTCAAATCAAAGTTTGAAATTTCGCGCATTTCCAACCACTCCAATACGACGCATTCTCAGCCTTCCATTAAATCCATCGCGCGAAGCGCCTGCATATATAGCTGTCGAGCGCACGCGCTCGAAAGGTGAAGAGGGCTCTTTCGCCTCTTGCCCGGCCGCGTCGAGGGGTGCATTGTCTCTTCGCAGCGAACCGCGAAGTCCTGGAAGTGCAATATCATACCTGCCTCTCTATAGCTCGTCTACATCGACGCGTAAACTTACACGTCTGGAGGCGCGTCGAGTGTCAAGGTACTTCGCTTGTTTTGACATTCGATGATTCGCGCGCACGTGCAGCTTCAAGATGTACATATATATTCAAATGTTTAATCTGCGCCGGCTCGTGTTACGGGTTATGAAATCGAAGGTGGGAAGTGATGATCGGTTTCGTATTTTTGATATAGTTTTGATATTGATGTTGTAAGGCTTGTTGTCTTTGTAGCTGGATGTTAGAGTGAGAAATAAAGATATTTAAATAAAAGGCAACGAAATTGTTTTGATAAGGGATGTGAACGTTAACAAAAATGTTTTTGGATAAAAAGTTATTTGGATCGGATATAACGAGGTAATAGAGATATATCGTTTTTGTAATTTTAATTTTATTCTGTACTTTGGGACTCAAAATATAATTTTTTTGTTTATATCGATAATTAATAATCTCGTTAAATTAAATGAATCGATTTCACGTATGATTATGGGGTTATCGTATTCGAAAATAATGTATTGATTTTAGCAAAATTTAGCTGAATTTTAAGTCGTTTGTAACTGTTTGTTTAATGGGGCGCTTAAATTGCATGAGAGCTTAAATGAAAGCTGGTCGTTTCCACTTTTGATTGCTCTTTAAAACAATTCTTTAGTACATTTAACGATGAAGTTATGAGAATTTAAAAGAAACCACGTTTTTAGACTTGTTTTGCTTGTGTGAGGCGCTTTTGAGACTTCATGACCCAACATCAAAAACACATATTTCATACTTTTAGCTAAAAAAAGTTTGAGTTAAATTTATTACCCATAGGTGGCTTACTCTTTTGTTACTATAGGTACTTATCAAATAATGGTTCAAAAGAATTTTTGGTAAATCCGTCTTTTGAAAATTCTTTATTGATTTATTAGAGCAAACCACTTCTATTTAAATACATGCTATAACTTCTGTATTATTACAACTTCAATAATCAAAACCTCTAAACAAGTCTCAATTTAGACAGCTCAATTTTCCACTCTCGCTGATAAAATATCGCTGAACGTAAAATTTTACGAGCGCGTTTCCTTCATTCATTTGACAACTAAAACTGATATAGAATAACGCAAGCTCTATTCTCTGTCCATTCATCATCGATCCACTCTCCTTCAGACTCCATAAAAACCTCCAAGACACATCAAGAAACTGTCACGTCCCAAGGCACTCCTAAAACATGTTTCTTCTCACATATCTTCACGGGCGATAAACTTGGCCGCAAAAGACGCGCGTTTTGACTTAGGGTGGAGCTTTCGTCGTGGACGTTGACGGGCGATATGATGCAATTACCAAAAATGTCATTAGAGGGATCAGTTGCCGTCACAATTACATGGGAGTATGTAGTAGTTCGCGTTGCTTGATCCTCTGTATAGTCGAGAATAATAAACGTTGAGTAGTGCACTTGTCTCGATGGCGATTATCGCGAAATGGTTTTTGTCGTCTGGATTTCGGGCGCGGACAATGTGGTAATTAAATACTTGGCTACAGTCTCGAGAGATTCATTTTTTACTATTATCTCGTGTTTATTTGTCGGATGTGAAATGATTCTAAATAAACATAGTTATTTTTGTTGCATCAATTTACTTTTTTTATAATGGCAGTAATAGTTTTCATTATAATATGTAACTAATGGTAAAAAGTCTGGACTGAAGATTTCAAACTTAAAAGACTCTTGACAAATCTTGACAACGGAATTCAATCCAAGTTACAAGACAGTGTTGCTTCAACCTTACCTTCACCGGTAATAAATTTGTCTTCTAGGGTAATTAAAACAGTGGTCCGTTTACGACTGGATAATCATAACCACGACATAAAATTTTACGTTTTATGACGTACTTAATGCTATTTAATTCTAAATGAAAATATAAATCTGCTATAACTGTCCCTTGGAGAAGATAAAATTACATTTTACGGCATGGCCCGAATTAATTCTTTTATTCAAGATACACGCATTAAAGCATTAAAAACCATTTTTACGCAAGGATTACCCGCGGTAACAATGGCATTGTTCATTCCACTTTGAAATTCCGAAAAATAACAGCCAAAGCTGGTCAACTCAAAGCGCATCACTTTCAAAATCCAACAGCTTAAAACTCTCGAAAATCCACTATATGCCTGCCTCACCCTCGCATCATCCCCAATCAGTGCGCCAGAGCTCGCCCTTTGAACGTAACTTCGACGCGCAACCCTCTTTACCTCGCTTGGAATGCCGCAGTTTCATATCGAGCGCCAGCACGAATATTAATAAGAGCTGCTTCTCTCTCTCTCTCTCTCTGTGGCTGTCTACGCCCCGTGTGTAACGAATAGTAGGAATGAGGGGGCCAGACACGGCTGCGCGAGCGAGCGGAAACGGCTTATCGTGCGGGTTTTCGCGCCTGGGCTTGGCTTTTCGTCGGCAGGTGTGGAAATCGCGCCTTTGATACTGGATTGCATGAATTTTCGCTGCTGGTTTGAGTACCTTGGGGTATAATCTGGGGTTAAAATGGATTTGATGAATTTTTTTACTATTATGGGTCTGTGAAGACGATGTGATTAGTTGGTGTAATCTACTGAATGAAAATTTGTATATTAAATTGTTTTTATTTATGGATAGTAGTTTTGAACAATCGTCCTGAAGTACTGATATACATAACTACTCAAGGAGAAGTAAATACTTTATTTGCTTTCGAAAACATCAAGTAGTTGTGGAAATGTACTTTATAGGATTTAATCAAGTACAAAAATCTTGTAAAAAAGTATTTTAAGTATTCTTTTCTTGCAAGAAAGAACTTAAAGAAAAGTCTGAATTTGTTTGATCAATTTTTATTATAATTAACGAACTAATTATATTCGCAAAAGTAGAAGTTATCCCTTTAGATCTCAGGACGAGTAAACGATTCTATTCTATGAAAAAATAAAAGATTTTCACTAGATTTTAAGAAAATTGTGAATTACAAAAAATTACGATAAATTATAAAAAATAATACAACTTCATTTCGATTTTTTGTTGGTTTAAATTTTATTAAAATATATAGTGGAAATTTTTTATTTTTTTGTCAAATAGAATTTTTTACTCATTCTGAAATTTATGGATGACTACTTTTTCATTTGCATAAAAAAAAAAATAAAATAGAGTTATAATAATTAGTTCATTATCATGAGAAAATTGATTGGATATAATAAGAGAATTTATATTCAAAACCGAAATTGTTCAGTATAAAGTATCAAGAAATTAAAATACTATACTATTGAAAAATTTTCAGTATTTAAAAAAGATATTTTGTTTAAGTTACAACTACTTGTTGAAAAGTAATTCAAGTAGGTACCTACAAGTACCTTTACACTTGAAGTAGTTGTTGATATACATGTAAACTGAAGTACATTTAGTACATATACTCATACTATTATGTTTGAATTTTAGGAAAAAGTCTCATGAACATCAATACTTATATAATTTTAAATTGACTATAATATAAATTTTATTAGAAATTTCTTAAACATTTTAAATTTTAGTTTATTTATACATTCAACTATTATTCTAAAATCCTTTTTTTCTCTCCGTCTCCTTATTACTGCTATTCAAGAGCCTTTGAAAAATTCCGTTTGAAGTAGTTTTCTCATCTGCTCTTGTATCTCGGAAAGCTTTTTCTCTCCTTTTTCCAATTTCGAGGGCTTCTCGTGTCAAATTCTCCTAGCTACCTCTGCCAAGTAGATTCTTGGCCGCGTTTCACCTCCCATTTTGGTATTATCTAATAAGAAATTTCCCTTGCTCTTTTTCCGTTCTTTATTACAATGCCCTTTCATCCACCCAAGCTCCATTTTCCAAACAAAAGCAGGTGTGCAGGTTTTGTTGACGCCTAGCACTATCTGAGTAAATCACCCTCACACCCTTCGTATCCCCTCAAGCTCATCCCTTCATTTCCGTACTATCCAAACATTCAGCGCTCTTTGATGTATAGTTACCCCCAAGTCATTGATTTTAGCGCCTTCCGTAATCTCTCATACCGTAATTACTGTCTCGTGCAGAGATAATTTTTGTTTTATGTTCTTTCAGTATCGCAACTTACAAACTCTTCTTTCTATTTAAATAACATCAAATTTTCGTACAAAATATTTGATTAAGTTTAATAGTAATTTAAATACTGACTTTTTATTACTGCCGCAATAAAGACCGTCAGCATTTTTAATTACTCATTAAAATTATTATTACTCGCTGCTAAGAGAGCCCCTGGAAAATGTAGAAAGCGCAATTTTCCTGTGTCTGGCGACGGTTCGTTGCGTTAAACGAAGCAGCGCGCCGCTAAAGAATTTCCACTCCTCGCCGAGTCTCCGTGTGTACGCGAGCCACTCCAGAATAACTCATCAGCGCAGCGTCGAGTGCCGCTCTGTCCCTCTAGAGTATTTTAATTTTAGGACATAATCGTCCGCGGCGACAGTTACCAAGTCGACGAAACTCGCTCGGCGTAATGAAGAAAAAAAAAGCTATGCGAGCTTTAGATCGTAAAATTTTTTTTAAAACCAATTCGCATCGGATGATTACTTCAAGGGGGCTCGCGGCATTTTCGAAACTCGTAAACGTGCGCTTCGAGCTTTTTCTTAAACGGCCTCGACGTTGATGCGCTCTCGAAGTTATCGCGTGGCAAGTTATACGGCGAGTTTTATATCTACAGCTGAATTATTGATTTTCTCTTTAGGGCTGCGTTATCGTCGGCAACTAGTTTTTTGTTGATGAGGTTTTCGGAGTTGAGCGATATTGTTAACTGTTTTTGAGATTTTAGTTTGAGATTCTCTTTGCGAACTTTCAGATCGCTGATAGTTCTTATATCATATAAGTTACATAAGTTATATAAAACTTTTTGCGTAAAGGTGGCGTGAAGAATAAACCTTTTTAATAGGATTCTTTTGTGTGATCTTTCTTCTTTCTTGAAAGTTTTGATTCTTTGTAGTTACGTTTCCATTCATAAAAATCATGTTATCAATTTTTTATGAGCACGCAGATGTTTTACGTTCATAATTAAATTTTTTTTGTGCGATGACAATGAACTTCAATTAGGACCTCATTTATTTGCATTGCAAATCGACTTTACTAAAAGTTTTGATTTTACTTTGTATTCTATTCTTTTCGCATCAGAAGTTTTATTTTCGATTTTCATTCTAACAAGATTGTCAACCTATTGAAATGAACTTGAAAATTTTCTCAGATTATGAATATAGATTGAATATCATACAAAACTTTCAAATTTGGTATAATAAATCTACAAATCAAAAATAAAACAATTCTATTTTCTTGTTTTCTACCATTAATACACTCACCAATACCTTCAAAACAGAAACGTAAAGAAACCCATTGCTCAAACTACTGAATCCTCACCTTTAAAAACTCACCTATTCCCACTTTATCCAGCCGACGAAAAAAAGACCAGACTGAAAATTCCGTCACCGGAACTTTATCGCGCTCCATTACTCTTTCTTCCTGAAGCTGCTTGCGCGCGCGGTGCTTTCGATCCCTCGCGATAAGCAAACGCGCGCGCAAATCCTCATTAGTGCAAGAGACGCCCCTGTTTACGGGAGTAGTCGTGCGCGCGCCATTCTTTAATTAGCACGTTAACTCTACGACTTGGCTGAATTAATTTTTGTTAGAACCTTGCCCGGCTTTTTCGTTTTTATGTCCGGTCGAGCTTTGCGAGGGTGGGGGTGGGATTGTATTGTTCGCGGGATAGTGTTGTTTCAGTTAATTTTGTATGTTTGGGCTATTGTAGGTGCGGTTGGGTTGATTTTAACGCTTGGATAAATAATGTCTTGACAGTCTTAAGTAAATCTCTGTTGAGCGTGTTGTCCATCTCAATGTGAACGTTTATTGTATTTTAGCGTTGAAGCGTATGAGGATTTTACAGTTATTGATCAAGTATTGGTAGAATATGTGTTCAAATGAAAGGCAGTTAAATTTGGATTGGCGTATTTCAGCTTTGCATTTTGTCGAATGTATTAATGCCAGATATATTTTCTCGTGATTGAAAATATATCCAATAGTTTTTAACAATTTCCTTCACAGATTTTATTACATTTAATGTAAGACAATTTTAATATACATCATTTCGAGTATTCGAGAATCGCGATTTACGAAGACTACCTCAATTTTTTGTGTCGAATAGTATATCGCGTTTAGATTTTATTGCGAAGGCTATCTTGATTTATATAAGGGTTTTGGATAACGACTATACGTCTTTCAGAGATTTTTGATAAAGACAACCTTTAGTAGAGTTCCTTTATCGATTTCTCTGTGTGAAGGTAGAATGATAAAGGCGTTCTTCGTTTTTTGTGATGTCTCGATGTTGGATTATCCCGTCCTCGTCAAATCTGTACAAAAGTTTTTTTACTAATTTTGTTTTCACATTTATATTTCATAGATTTATTTAAACATCCAAACTAATTCAATTATCACACAACACAACAACTATAACATCAATAAAAAATTCAAAATCTTATATAAATACATGTACACACAGCAACGCAGAAAATAATTACCAAACCACCCCCACCTTCCAAATTTCCATCAACGCTATCTCCCAGCGCTCAAAACGTATAAACCCAGCCCTTGCCATCATGCAAGCTCGCGCTCGCTTAATCCCCTTTAACGAGCCCTGCAGCCGAACAGCTCACGCCATTAGTAGCCGTTCAAAACGCGCAGTCCGTAAGCTCGTGAGCCCTCACGGCGATTTTTTCGATCACGCGCTTTTGATTGCCGAGCCCCGTGCAAGAGCTTGCAAGCTCGTGCCAAGAGGAAAAAGCTCGCGCGACTCGAACGTTGAATCGAGGCAGCGTGATTTAGGTGTGTCGGATACTTTTAGACCGACGAGAATGCGAGAGTAATTTTTTTTTGCTTCGGCGAATTTTATTTTTAAACTCGGAATTTTATATTATTCGTTCTGGTGCGCAGAGACTTGCTTGTTGAATCAGTTGTGGCTTTTGGGATGTTATGAGATAATATTTTTTTTATAAGTAGTTTTGTGAGGTTGCTTTTTTTATTGTAGTGCGAGAAAGAAAGTTTGGAGGTAGAAAATTGGATGAGATTTTTCTAGAGATGAGATTACTCCAATTATTGAATTGGAGTAAGAGAAAGAAATTATTTAGAGCTTTTATTTTAGTAGTATAAAACAATCATTACGACCATCATATTTAATTTACTAAAAAAAACAATAAATTTTATATTTTAATATTGTTTATATATTGAAAAACTAATTCACTTATAGTATGCAAAATTATGGTTACAAAATAAATTATTCTTATATAAAGTATTACATAAAGCATAATACGTTTTAAAAATAAAACCGATACATATTTGAATTTTTATAGACTTAACATAGCCAGAACTAAAGGATTACCATTTTAAATTTAAAGTTCCTGAATTACCTCATTTTTATTAACTCTTTGTGTCCGTTAAAAACTGTTTAAAATTTAAACTTTTTCTAGCTCTTAAACCCTCCATTATTTAGGAGTAAAAATATCTTTGAAGTAGATAACGAAGCAACATATCATCAGCTTGACGCTTAACTCATTTTTTCTCATCTTTCTAGCATAAATATAATTTCTGAGAGTTATTTATTATAGTTGCATAAAACTCATAATATTTAACGAATGTTCTATGTAAATAATATTTTTTATAAATAAAATGTAAATAGAACCGCCGCATAATGACAAAAAAGATTAAAAAACATATATATTATTTTACAACATAACACGATCCGTTTATTTAGGTATGAAATGATGTTAAACGGCAAAAACATATGTATTCAAATACTTCTTCGGACTGTTTAGTAGTTTAGAGTACGAACCTTTATATACGCAGAAAATATTTGCAGAAAGTCTTAAATATAGATTGTCCTAGTTTTATAAAAAAAATTATGAGCACATATTTTCAAGAACATTACATCATTCTCACGGGAATCGGAGGGATGATGCAGCAAATGTTCCGATGCCTGCAATCGAGTTGCGCTTAAATCACTTGAGCTTCTCTATAACCGCTCTCTAGAAATCGATCGCGCCAGGAGGATAACTCTCGACAAAGAAGCGCCGGGCTTCATTTGATAAATAGCTTCCGTTGATCATTTTATACCATCTATAGCTACTTCAAAATTATATTTGGTTTCCTGTATGTGGGTTTAGTTTCAAAATTATTTGTATAAAAACTGAATGAATATGATTTATGAAATATTTAGTAATTTAATTTTATACATAAAAGTTTAGTAAAGAAAAATCCTGTTTTTTTATTGCAGTTTTGTTACTGGTAGAGGCAGCATGGCTGAGTGCCGGAGTCACGTGGTTAACGAGATTCTATCAATCTTGTCCTGTGGATCAGGCAAAAGATATTATGTTAGGTAAGTACAATTTAGTCAATTTACTGATTTATAAAATAAAAAAAATTAATGACGTGTACACATTTATCAAAAATACCGGATATTTCACTATGCTGTATAACAATTTCAAATTATTTTTTTTCCAATCACACATTTTTTACTTCCTTACATCGATTATAAATATTTTGAAATTTTCGTTCTACAAAATCAAGCTGATGCATTTCTTCAGAACGCAATAGTATAATATTTCCTATTTAAAGAATTTTTCAAAAAAGGATACAAACCAAAAACAATAAATATATCTGGAAAATTGCAAACTTCTTAAGATCTATTATAAACTACATACACAATATATGTAGAGTCCTGTGCATAAGTGAGCCAAGTCCATTTTGGAAAATGGCCTTTTTTGAACAAAGAAAGGTCTATATTTCTGGAATTTTAAAATTGTAGATATAGTCGTATTTTAAACTGTGAAAATGGATTTATTACTTAATATCAAAATAAATTGCTTAACCACTTTTTTTATTTATGTGCAGATACTAAATATTTAATAATTTTTTAATATTAATCATAATAAATAAATTTACATATATCTGTATGTACTAAATTTATATTTCTTTTAAATCTACCTACAAATTGCCAAAAATAATTACAAGCTTGATTCACGTTAACAACTACGAAACCTGTAAACGTTGTAAATGTAATTCGCCCAATTTCACTCTAATAATGTATGCGACGCGAACACGCAAAACCGAGCAAACAATTACTGTTCAAACTAATGAGAAAGAACCGCGGAATCAGCGTGCGAAGCCGCAAATTAAATTCCTCCTTTAATAGAATTCGCGCGGAACTTGCCGAGACAAAGAAAGAACGTGTCTCGCGTTGCCAAACGAGCGTTTTTCCAAACTCCACGACGCAGTAAACATACCGCGGAAAAAAGGAGCACGCAGAAATAGAGAGGGGCAAATATCCACGTGAATTTGGCGCCAGTTCAAAGGCTGAGCAAGCGAAGGGTGCAATCGAAATCGATGAGGAAGAGCAGCGACAGGGGAAAAAAGAGCTGTATCGAGCACGGGAGAGTTTTATAAAAAATGCTGCGGGGCCTTTGTAAATGGTTGACACGTTTCGACGCGTGCGTTGGAATGCTCAAAGAATTCATGATGAATATTTGACTAAAGGGATAAGAATTAAAATTTTACAGTTGGTAGATTTCTTCTTTTTTTTTATAAAAGTGAGAATGAAATCTTTTAGAATCCGTTTAAAATGTGAAATAAACTGGATTAGAAAATATTGCTTAGTTTTTGGGGACTAAAAGAAAGCTTCATAATAAAAACTAATAGCGCTTTTTAAATTCATTTTAATTAGGTCTAATTCTTAAACAATTATACAGTAAGTGCCTAAAGTGGTACAGTTAAATACAAGACAAAGATTAAAAAAAAGTAACTTATGAAAGTAACTCGACCGCTCTGATGAAAATAAATCCTACACTAATGGGACGGAAATTAAAAGCTAGCTTGAAAAAATGTCTTTTTTCTTTTATTCAATAAAACGTTTTTTCCATTTTTGAATACTTATTAACTAAAATAATTTTCGAAGTTAAAGTTTTTTAAATTAATTTTTTAATATAAATAAAAACAAGAATTTTTATCATTTTGATTTTTTGGATTAATTTGTAGGAATAAAAAATGTTTTGTGATGTTTCAAAGTTTCAAACAATAAAAAATGTACTCTGTCGGATTTTTATTTTTGAACAATATTTTTTAAAAATACACTCGCCGGGATAAATATTATTCCAAATTTATAACCTAAATAGCAAAGTATTCGACTTCAGTATGAACGTAAAATACAATTATCGATTGAGTTATATCGAAAAACAAAATTTATTTAAAAAGCAGGTACTTAATCTCTTACAGAAATAATGTATTATCCCCTTATTTGTGGTTACCAACTCTCTAAATGTAAAACAGTTACAAGATTATCGACCCATCTGGTCCGCAGTTAAACCTTACTTTTTTCCAATAAAATTTCCAAAACGACCAAATTTCTACCAGCCTAACTATTTTCCATTCAGAGAGCCCTCAGTTTCTCTACTCTCGTAAGCCATTCGAAAAACTACCCATTCCACCGAGCTCGTAAAAGCCTCAACCTTATAAATCACGTCTCCAACTCTAAAAACTTGCTCCTCGACCTCCTCCGCTTATCTATGCAGGTCTGGTGATATCGAACTGGTGCGTGCTCGCGTCCGTGATGGTGACCGTCTGGTGCGTCTACGACGCCGCGGGCAGGTCCTGGGTGAAGATGAAAAAGTATCAGCGCAGCATGCGCGAGGCCGAGTCCAGGGGAGGCAGGATGCACTACAAGCGCAGCGGCAGCCGGAATCGCAACTGGCGACAACGGTGAGATTGAATTTTTCGATATTCATAACGCGCGCCAAGCCGAGCGCTTTTTCCATTTCGCGCGTTTACGCTGGGAGAAATGCGGATGCACGAAATGGGTCGGCTGTGAAAATGTTTTATTTATTGTTTTTTTTTTTTATGGTATGGCTTTTTTGTGATTGTTGATGAGGAAGTGGAATCTAATTGACTAATGTAGTGAATTGATTATTATGTAACTTTTTGATGTAGTTTTTAACTTAAAGTATTGGATTTCACGAAACTCGTTGTTACGTAAGTGACACTTGCGGAGTAAGATGAAAGCGCGCGGGAGCTAAAAGCACTTTCAAAACATGTATTCCTTGTCTTCTTTGCGTAAATCTCCTGTTTACAAGTTAACTATGCACTTCGCTCACCTCCATTTAAGGCTGTCGCATTAAGTTTTCAAAGTATCTGAGTTCTTTGGTCTCGATTTTTGTTGCCCAAGTTTAAAAGAAACAAACGCGTCGTCGAATTTTAACAGGTTTTATTTGTAGACAGCTTTCGAAAATTTGATCCTTTGTTTTCGGAAGCAGATTGACAGCATCGAGTTTTAAAAGTATAAGAATAACTTTTGGATTTTATTTTAGAAAAGTGATACGCGCCTACCAAGATAGCTGGGACAATAGATGCAGAATTCTGTTTTGCTGTATAGGCAAGTCTGATAGAAATAGAGTGAGTATTAAGTATTCGTACATTTGCTTCTCAGATCTCCATTAATAGCTATTATTTCCTTTATAAATAAAGGATGAATATTGATTCCATCTTACGCTTTTCGCGATAGAAAATTTGATTACCTTTTAGCCACTAAAGTATACAGTAGACATTGATACGTTTTTAGATTTTTTTAATAATTGTTAATGTTAAAAAATAGTATTTTTTGTAATAAGAGCGTAAAATTTCACACCCACGTGTGATTGCCGTGCTGATGATTCGGAATCACACGCGGAAGAGAAGTTAACGCACATGTTGCGATCGAACAATATTTTATGATATCAGTATGCGTGAAATTGCACATTTAAAAATATGCAAAATGTGTAAAGTGCAACTTTACGCATACTATATCATAAAAAAATGTATACATTCAAAAACAGCCTTCTAGTATGACTTGCAATAACAGAAACTTGAAGATAAACTATAATCTAAAGAACTCTTATTAACATAACTCACCCCTCGCTTAAAAATCCTCTCTTTACTTTCTCACGCAACAATTCACCACAACTCACCTCACCCTCAGAACTCGTTCGCCGACATCGCGCGTCTGCTGAGCGACTTCTTCCGCGACCTGGACGTGGTGCCGTCCGACGTGGTGGCCGGGCTGGTGCTGCTGCGCAAGTTCCAGAAGATCGAGCGCGAGCTGATCGTTAAGCAGCGCAAGAACGACACCTACGAGTTCCTCTCGGGCGTGCCGGTGACGCCGCGCACCAAGTTCCTCTCGCTGGCCGAGGACGGCGACCTGGCCCACTTCCAGTCGGCGATTCACTACATGCACTTTGCCCTCGCGGCCTACGGCTGGCCGCTCTTCCTGGTTAATCACTCGACCGGATTGTGCCAGTTGTGCACGAGGTGAGAGCTGCTTTTTTCCCTGTGATTTTGTCAAATTTTTATGTTTGCTGAAATACCGTTTGATAGCCTTTGTACAAAGAATAAAAGGAGATTGAACAATAATAATAGAAATATATATACCGACTTTATTAGAAATGCAGAAAAACACTTACACTTTAAAAAGGTATGGAAGTAGAATATTCATCGTGAGACACTTTTTAAGCGAGATGAGAAAAGAATTGATATTTCAAAATGATTTATGATTTATATATTATGATTGTCTAATATAAGTGTGATTTTTTTAAAATAAATGTTCACTTATTCAGAAATTTCATTAAAAATATAAAAATTTCAAATAAAAGTAGAACATAAAAAGTATACACAAAATTTTTTTAGAAAATAAAGAGTTGACTCCGATAATAGAAGTTTTAGTACAACCTTTCTTGGTAGTAAAACACATGTGATTCAAGAAAATTAAAAAAACTCAATTTCCGTCTACTTAAACCCCGAGGTACCTACTCTTTGTAACAAGAAATTTAATCAAAAGCATTCTAATTTTCTAAGACTTTAATCTCAAAATTTAACGTCAAGCACGAAATACCCTCGAATTTATCTCTAAGCGATTGCAAATTTTTTCCTCACGAAACGCTGGAAATTTATACCAGAAATGTATATACGAGACTGAAATTATCCGAAACACGAACGAAAGGGGGGAGG
>JAPYZB010000518.1:0-21126 GCA_030522745.1 Eupelmus kiefferi | reverse complement strand
TTAAGAAATTAAATAATAATAGAGTTCTATTTTTAAAAGCCTGTTTTATAGACTAATTATTGCCAATTTAATATTTTTATTTTAAATTTATTAGTTTATTTTTATTAGGTATTATTTAGATTTATTTTCAACTATTTTAAGTAATATCGATAGATATTCAAGAATTATTAACTTGTACAAATATATAAAACTCCATAAAGATAAGTTTACACATGTCCAAGAATACATAAATGTTTATGATTCCAATGGAAAATTTTTGTCCGATCAATCAAATTTTTTCCTGTTCAAATCTATTTAGATGATTTAGCTCGCAGTTACATTTCGTAGTCACACTTTTAGCAGATTCCATGAAACGTTGTGAGAAATTTGTCGTATTCGACTAACGGAATTAAAATAACCGTACGGCATCAATCCCTAGTCATAGTATATTAAACTAGTACTGCCCTTAGCGCATACCAGTGTCTTTTCAACCACATATCCATTAATCGTTTTATTTTTAATTAATAAATTTCACAACCTTGAAAACATAAAATCCACTCTTCCGGTAAAACGGCATTTATTAAAGTTTCTCGTCTTGCTTATGTTCCAGATCTAGATGTGTTCCATAGCAATACCGTCGGAGCTTCTGTTGGGACACAGTCCCCCGGTATACAGTTCCATTCTCTACAGTTCCCTGATGGTTACGACGCCTCCGATCGCCAACAGATCTGTGCCACCGCAGATACGGCCCTGTCTAGCCACCAGCGGCTCACTCCACCTCGATGGACTTCTCAAAGGCAACGACGATGCCACCAACAACAAGAGAAACAAGAAAAGAGTTGTCTTCGCAGATGATCGAGGAAGGCCTCTCACTCAGGTAAATTATAGTGCTTTTTTTCGAGTTTCAATTTTTTTTTCTTCACTGGGCCTATAATGTCTCAAAAATACAAATTCTTGATAAAGTTGACAAAATTTTGAAATACGATTTACGACAATACTATTTCTGTCTGTTTATTGAAATAACAATTGATATACTCTTAGATTATAAAACTATAAATTAAAATCAATTAATTAAACGATGTAATACAACCAATTATTAATTACAATCGCCATCAATATTACGAGCTTCCTGGTATTCACTATTTATTATTACTTTTTATTCAAATATTTTATTAATCTATTTAATCTTATATTTTAAAAAAATTGAAATGAAAATTAAAATAAAAATTATCGAGTTATAAAACAAATATTAAAAATTAAAAAATTTCCTTATAAATTTTGGGATCGATAATATTTTTCTTTATTTATACTTATTCTACAATAGAAAACTACTTTCCTACATAAAGTCTAAGGAAAATTCCCAATCAGAGCACGAACACTGCTAACGGTAATTCTACTTTAATGGAAACTAGGAATCCTTATGTGATATTAATTCTTTTAGCGATAAAGAGGTATTAACTCTCAAATTCCAAAACAAAAAAAAAAGTGGCTATTACCTTTCGAATGCATAATTGATGCCAGTTCAAGAAACGACAATTATTGAGGCGATTACAAACGGAGAAACAAACGTTTGATTGAGGAAACATAAATTTATTTTCTCCCCTATACGCGATAAGTGCAAAAAGTGCAATTAACACGCAGGGTCTTATAAATATTTATTGTACGTTGATAAACTGAATCGGCGTATCGTTCTCTGAGAATAATCGGTATCTAAAATTAGAACGAAGCAACGGTATCTTACACGCGGTCGGGTAATGAGCAGCTGTCGTTGGGGACACCATCTAAGTGTATTTCCAGCGATTTCTCGTAAGTGTTGTGATATGTGAAAAGATGCCAATTGACGAATTGTGTCATTTAAATGCCTGCGTGACTTAATACATTGCGAAAAGCAAATGCGTAACAATTGATAACCTATCTCTCAAAGAATTCGATCTACACTCGATAATGCATTGAATTATGCGCACGTATACTCGGATAATCAAATAAATGTTTCTGTTAAAAAAAAATGACTTTTTCTTAATTACTTCGGATAAATTATTTTGATAACAGTATTTAGCGTACTTATTATTCATTTTTTCTTTATTCACTTGTTCATTTTTATGAAACATTAGTCATAAATCTTAAGAATTTAAATTTATAAAAGAAACTTATTACTTTTTATATTATCTCGCGCTTTATTTTGCAAAAAAAGTGAAAAATGCTTTTAACCCGTTTTCATTGGAAAGCCCATTATTTCTTCGACATACTTATGATATCAAAAATCGATCAACAGCTGTGTCAAGAAAAATGTAAAAATACGGTTATACATAATATTACCAATATATTATTCTCCGAAGATGTTTGAATATATTTTAAAAATTATTAAAACGAGATATTTTTCGTTTATAAATTGGTCAAGCTGAATTATTGCTTCATTTAATAGGAAGCTACACACGACATCGTAAAGTTGACAAGAATGTCTTCATCAATATTATTATATTGGAAACCCCGGTAAAATTCCACATAAATAACGCTATTTTAAGCGAATTATCTTAAATTACTTTTTCCACCGTCTTTGTTTTTACTTCAAATGCAACAAAAAGATGTCGTTTATTTTTCTCATTTGTAAACTGTCACACAAAAAAGCAAGCGAGTCGTGTAAAAACAAAAAAGATAACACATTTGTCACCGACCAAAACAGAAACCAAGCAAATACCAACAAAAATTAATCATTCGACCTTTCAACAGGTGCGGGTCATGTCGGAGCCTAGCAACATGCCACCGCTTTGGACTAGCGCCTACGTGGCCAATTTGACCCGAGGTGAGATCTTCCGTAACTGCGACGGCAGCCTCTGCATCCAAGACGATCAGCCGGGATCCAGCGCAAACAAAACATCCAGCAAGGAGGAGCTCTGCCCGTGGGAGCCGTGCTTCGCCCAGCCAGCCAGCGACTACCTGGCCTTCCGCAACAAGCTCGACAAAAGCTCCGTCAGCCTCGAGAACGTCATAGTCCGCGAGGCGGAAAACAGCCTGATCGGCACGGTTAAGGTCAAGAATCTCGCCTACAACAAGGAGGTGGTGATACGCGTGACCAGCGACAACTGGGCCACTCATCAGGACGTGCCATGCGTGTACGTGGAGCAGCCTGGTCTAGTAGCGCAGACGGCTGTGCGCAACCTGTACGACACCTTCCGTTTCCGCCTCGAGCTGCCGGCCAAGGGCAGCTCGCGCCAGGTCGAATTCTGCGTGCGATACAACACCGAGGGCATAGAGTTCTGGGACAACAACGCCGGCGCCAACTACATCGTCAAGAAGAAGCGAGATGTGAGCGATAATTTATTAAAGATGACGCTGGTGATGACGATGACTGCGACGACGCCAAAGACAGATAGCAAGAGCCGAGCTGCTCAGCTATAGTCTGTCATTCGCACGACGAGAGCCGAGAGATAATGAGACAGATAATTTGCGTCACTTTATCTGTTTTTTTTTGTCTTGTGGTTTCTGTTGTTTTATTTTTTTTTGGTTTTTTTTTTTTGATTCGCGGGGACAGTTAAACTTTTATGCAATTTTTATCTGTGTTTTTATAACCGGTTATACTGTTCAGAGTAAATGGGATTTGATCGACATCGAAAGAAAGTTAAGGCGAATATGAAAGCAAAATGATTACTCGGTATTTTTAAAAAAGGGGTCATTCTGCACGATAAACTCTGCGTTTTGAAATATGTAGAAGCTAACGACTAATACATATACACACCACATTGTATAGGTATGCATGAAATGAGAAATACTGTCGAACCACATTTGTACCGTGTTTTATAGTGTCCATGTTATTATTACTTATCTTAAGTAATTGCAAATATTATTTACCAAAGACAAAAATTTATAAACTAAATTTTTAAATTTTGTGATTAAATGAATTAGATCAGCAAGGTACTTGCAAAGATCTCGAGATTAAAATTGAAAAGATTTAATTAATCCGTAATAACAGATCCAATATTATAAACAGTATACGGAAAACTTTAAAAAACATTTTTCTTATATAAATGAGTTTGTTTCTGCATGCCCTTTTCTAGTCTACAATATCCTATTACAAACTTAATTAAGATTGTATAATTTTATTTTAAATATATTTTGCGGAATCGTGATAATTATTAATTCCGTATAATTGTTTATAATATCATTTTTACAACAAAATAAACAATGTTTTGCGCATTATTGCTTAATATTTTATTTTTTATAACCAATGGATACATTATATGTCGTAAAAAATAAGTGTTAATTTATTTATTTAAAGAAATTGCAAAAAGAAAATATTAGAAAAAATATTTTTGTTAAAAAAATGTATGCATGCCCAATCTAAAAGAGATTGTATCATATATTTGTTTAATTAAATTTTTTTACTTTTCAAAGAGAAAGTTTTAATGTAAATATATGGATCTGTTAAAGTTTTAAACCGAAGACGTTTAAAAACATAATTTTTTTACTGTTGCGCAGTATATATTTACTTATTATATATACGTACATACTCAAGCCCAAATCACTTATTAAAAAAGCACGACAATACTTAATAGTTAGTTACGAATAAAACACACCACAAAAATGTACACACACGCGTAAATACACATCATGAATACAGTTTTGTAACAATCAGATATTGTATATACGATTATAGAATGAACCGTACGTAATAACTAATACTAAGTTAACGAAAAAATCCCAGCTGTTGCATATGTAACGTTTTGAATATCTGTAACAATGACGCATGATTGAAAAATTAAGGGATTCTCAAAAAAACCGCGTGATAAACTAGCATAGCATAATGGGTATACACCGCGTTTGCTGCTCACTTCTACTCGACGGACTACTTATCCAATATAAAACACCAAACTAATCTCCTGTGCAGGCGAGTCGAAGTCCGCATAACAACACATCCATAGAAACAGCTATAGAAATGCAACTCAGTATGTTTAATTTTTTATGTTTTCGGTCGATGCAGATCCTTTCGTTGGAAGAGCAAGTAGCTGAACTGCTGAGTGCTTGCTGCGGTCCGAGTGCAACACATAATGGCTTCATGCAGGCCTCGACAAGGCGCACAGACAATCAGACACGTCCAGCTGAGGAAGCAACCAGAGTGCATTTGCGCACCTGGAGCGAATTTGCCTCCTGGCATCACCTAGAAAACGACGCACCCTACTGGTGATGTGCTATTACAGCTTAATATCACCGGCAATACAACCATCAACAGCAACATACGTAAAGTACGTTATCAGCTAATTAAAAAGAATATTGTATATCTTTTACTTATTTCTAGGTACCGATTTTATTGCTTTTATTTTTTTTGTGTACTAAAACTTTTTAAAGCGAATGATCTTCACAGTTTAATACAATTTGAACAAATCATTTTTCGCGAGAAGTGAAATTAAAAACTGTAAAATCGGTACCCATTTTTCAATCAAAACTTTTTTTTATGCATCGTCATTATCATGATTATTATTAATTGACATCTTAAATTTTCTTAAACATTATCTTAATACTCTGAAATAACAAAGTGATTTCTTTTCTTAATAAGATTCAAACAATTGGAATTAATGCATAATTCTTAATATTATTCTTATAATTGGGGCCGACAGCTATTATGAGCCAGACGTTTTGTTACAAAAATAAATAATGGCCAAGTAATTATACCATTTTTTTTTTATCAGACAACCCAATGTAGTTAAAAAATAAATTTTGTTTTAAAAATAAAATTTTTAATAAAATTATCAATAATATTAACATTTTTTCAAACAAATTTTGTTTTTTTCATATTTCTTGATTCAAAAATAAAGATTTACTCTTAAAAAAGCAAATATAACACCTAAAAATATTAGAAATTTATTGTCAAGGTCAAAATCAAGGTCATCATAAAATTTTCATTAAAACAATACATTTATTTCATTTAACGTATTTTTTACATCTTACATATTTTAAATATTATTGGAGTGAAAAAATACTGATGTGTATATATCCAGTATATATAAAAGAATGATTTATTCATCACTGTTAAGTATAAATTTAACTTTAGTTGACGGGTTGAAAAAATCAGCAATTATTCTTATTATTTGGCTCAAAATTTCAACTCTCAATTTTAACAGCTTTTTAAACTTAAGTTAAATACAAATAATGTTAAGAAAAATGTAAGGAGATAAATTGGTTACTTGTTCTTTTGGCTGATGTAACCCGCAAATAGACTTATATAAGTATATACATGATATTTTGACATCTTGAGTGAACCGTAACTGTCTCGTTTCAATTTACTTTTACCGTATAGAATCTATATTTTCTTGCGTCATATTTAATACTAGTTGCTGATAATCTCACTAAATTTCACGTAAAACATTTGAAAATTTATTCATCATTCTTCAAGCAAAGTTACCGATAATTACGAAAAAATTTAATTTAAAAAAATATATCTCATCTTTTTTTCTAGCCAATTTGAACAATATGATATAAAACTTTTTTTTAACATACAATTTAAAATGTTGACTCCTGTAATTATTCATAATATTCCAGAAAGAAAAAATAATACTTCATAATAACTTCATAATATCACACAAAAAAAAATAATACGAATTGTTTATTAATAATTTTTTTATCTTATTCTGTTTGTACAGATTGTGCAAAATCATGAGAAGTTTTATGCTGTTCTACTACTGTTGCTTTTGCCTATTTGATTCGCCACTGTTATTAACATCGTAAAAAGAATGAATTTAAATTATTGAAGTGCAGAAGACAGAAAAGAGTATAAGTTTTGTATCACTTTTTCTAAATCGGACCGCTGGTCGAGAAGATAAAGAAGAAGGAGAAAAAAAGATCGATGACGGAAAAATATAATGGTAAAGGAACAATAGGAGTAAATGAAGACAAACGATGACAACAAATCTAAAAAAGAAAAAGAATTCTTAAGAGGATACCAAACGATGAAACGAGCACATATGAAGAGAAAAAAATGCGAACGCACGCGATTTATTGAGGATGAGCAGATTACAGATTGATAATACAAGCACGTGGTGTGGTGTGCAAGCAGAAGAAGTAAAAGGAAACGAAGAGTCCGACGAGAGGGGGAGGGGACACATAAAGTCACAGTTTCGATCGTTTTCTGTAGTGTACGAATGTGTGTAGATATCCTGCATTAAGACTGATATAATATATTAATAAACATTATTAATCGGTTTTTCATATTAATGATCCTTACTTTTGGAGAAAAGATTGTGAAAAATAAAAAAGGAGCTCGCAGAATATATCGAAAAACTGCGTTGCTTCTCTCCTTCCTCGATATTATTTACTATGTGAAACTCCAGCCCCTACGTGATTATCTATTAATATTAGTACCATTTGTTATTATTAATATATATACTTTAAACTCCATCTTTTTTTCTCTAAATCGATGTGTACCGATATTCTCGCCAAGAATTAACGATCCTTCTTACTCGAGTAATTCTGAGTACTTATTCATTTTATGTGTATTTTATATGCTACTGCACAAACATTTTTAAAAAACGATTTATATTCTTCACAATGAAGGCGCAATGTGATAAAGTGTATTTTTTCACAAGTGATGAATAAATATGTTTTTAGGGTTATTCGAATGAAAGATTGTTAAGACTGTGTGGGAATAATATGTATCGTATTTATAAAATAATAATGAATGATAAAAGAACACACCTAACGGCAAAGGTTTCTACTAGTTATACGCGTATATTCATATAGACATAAAACAATATATAGATTTCATTAGGAAAACGCAGATAAATGTTTGCAAATATGTAAGATCAAATGTATACCTTCGTTCTCTTGTCAATTATATTGCACTACTAGGGGAGAGAATCTTTAATAAATAACGAAGAAAGTCAAGAAATGAAATATAACAACGTTGTCTTAATATAGAAAGCTTGCGAATATATTTTTTTATAATTGTTGAATATCGGAGTTTTTTTTATCAAACGACGCTTCAACGTAGAAGTAAAGAAAAGGGTAAAAATACGAATTGATGGTCGCGTTTTGAGGCCAAGCGATTTCAACTATTTTTTTAAACAAATAAAATAAGAAAATAAAATAGAATGTTATTACTGTTCACTGAGTTACGATAAAGAAAAAATAAGCGAAAAATTGCTTCGATGAGCAATGCGAACGAAACGCGCAAAAATAATCGATATAATATATATTTATAGACGCGAGTTTATTACGCGTGAAATGGAAGAGTGAAGACAAGGAGAAAGATTCGTTTTTAAAAATTATTATATATATATATATTTTTTAATATCGTGTGTGCGAACGTGAACTTGTACCTGAAGTGTCATATTGCGAGTGAGAATGTTTTCCAGGCCATTTGTAGATATCTTCTGTGTTTTCAATCATCCATATATACGCGAGGGAGATTATGCAATATAATTATTTTTAATGATTCTTAAAATAGAAAAAAGAAAGATAAAGGAAGATGGAAAAATGAATTTAGTCTTATAAAAAGCCGGAGTTTTTATTAATTAGTTAAGGAATTACTACGCTTTTTTGATTTTTTCCATTGTTAACTATATACTATCTCAATTACTATAATATATATTATAATTTACTTTTTATTGGATTTTAAAAACGTATACGTGAGCCGACCGAATTGTGATTGTATTGCCTTCGGTCGCTGAGTGTAATTTACTGTAATTATACTAACCGACATGTTTTTGTAGATATATAAAAGAATCATCATAGCATTAACGAAAAAATGAAATGTATTTCGATGTATATTATTTCATACATACGCTATAACACACATTGTAGCCCTAAAGGTAATAAAAATTTCATGTAAGTGTTCTTGGAAAAAACAATGTTTTATTATTTTACTACACATCCTACATACTCTACACATTTCATCAAATTCATTCGAATTTATTTTCTATTAAAAGTAAACAAAATTATCAAAACTGTATAAATAATCTTAAATTTTTTTTGAAATTTGAAATATTCAAATCGGTTCATTTGCTTACTTTATAAACGACGTAGTGGCGCAATTAATAAAGTTATAAACCCATCTTAACGCTAAGAATATTGTTCAGTTAAATATTCCGTAAAGGAAATTTGATCATGCCTAGTATATAATTAAATTACTATCATTACATACAAATTTTAATAAGAAATTATTCTAATCTTATTTTTACAAGGATTAATACAATTATACTGCAACTATTACTTCAAATAATTATTTCAATGTATATGTCTAAACTTTATATAGATAAATCATCTGGACATTTATACTGGACACAGACTTATACCTCAAAAAAACTGAATCATAGCTAAAATTAAAAATAGGAAATTGATTCAAGTAGCATGCATGTTTAAGTGTTTTATTCGGTATCTATTAAATTGATTTATTTTCAGAGATCATTAGTGTAAAAATTTATATTTCGTTTAGCCAAGTCTCTCTTTTTAGAAGATGATTTTTTTTTTCCAAATCATCATCTTTGCTTGATATTAAACCGATGTATACGCCATGTATGTGCCAAGTACTTATTTGTTATTTCGAAATTACACTATCTACTTTCTAAAAGTATTTAATCAAATTTCATATCATTCCATATAATTTTTGTGATTGTAAAAAATGAAAATTTATTTTGCTAAAATCTATATTTCTTTTTTCATAAATTGCGTTTTTCAAATGTAATGTTATTTTATAAATATTTCACCATTTACTATGTTTTAGAATTAAAAAAAAATTCAAGAAAGATTAATCTAAACGATGAATGATCTATGCTACAACCAAGATAATATACTAAAATTATTTTTATATTTGTTAGAGCAAAATTTTTTTTATATGTAGTTAATTTTGATGCAAGTTACATATTTTGCTTCTATAAACTTTTAAGAAATTTGTGAGTATAAAAAAATATTTTAAAAGGTAAAACATCAGTAAATAAAATATTGATTACGTTATATAATTTCATAGCAAATAAAAACGTAGAAATCATACTTTTTTAATTTTCATCAATTCAGAATAATTAATAAGTCTAAATCTAAAATTAATTATTCTAATATATCCGTCCTTTTTAAACGTGCATAATTGGTGCATAATTATAACTATAATATATAAACAAAATATTTATAAAAAAGTCCAACTTAATTAACTCTTTTCTGCTTCAAAAATTTTCTGCTTAAAAATCACAAATTATTTAAGTATTTAAAATTGATTTTGGGAAAATAGCTGTTGTAAACAACCTCAAAATATGGCAAAAAGATCGATGAAAGAAAATGGCCAAGATTTTATCATTGATTTTTTTTTTAATACTTTCATAAAATACAAATATAAATAACATGGGTTTTTTTATAAATGAAATTTTACGTTACTAATTTATATATTTTTCGTATAAATTTAGTAAAAGCATTCTAAACCTTTTAAGGTACACAAAAGATTCTTATCTCTTACAAATAGTCATCAATAGTGTAAAGTGCTCCAAGTAAGCTGAATCATCAATTGTTTTTCAATTGTCTGGCCAGACCACACTTTCGATCCAGTCGAGATAGGAGCTGACTCTTGTATAGATAGCTGGCGAATTGGCGAACGCGCAGAATTTACCGAAGCTTGTAACTCCGACAAGACTATACATACAGTAAGGATCGGCAAGGACGCGCTGCAAAGGGCCTCCACTGTCACCCTAGATAGAATATAGCATACGCTGTTGGTTAAACTTTTAAAATGTGTATAAATTTAATTTCAGTCCTGATAAATTATTTTAATAAATAATTGTTATTTGAAACTAAACTAAAAAAAAATTTTATAAAATTAAGAAATTTACTCCTCATAAAGAGTAAAAATTAAAATGTACTCTTCATAATAAGTAAATCTCAACAAATCAAAAAATTTACTCCTTATAATAAGGTGAGTAATATTAACTTTTACTCCTTCTCAGTAAATGTTTTTATTTTATAAAATTTACTCCTAAAAAGAATAAATTTTTTGATTTCCCAAGATTTATTTATTATAAATTTTTTGATTTCACGAAATTTACTCCTTATGAGGAATAAATTTTAAAGAATTACTTCTTATAAGGAGTAAATCTCACTAAGAAGTAAATTTTAATATAGATTTACTCCTATACTCTTAGACAGTACGAAATTTGCATAAAAGAAAGAATCTTACGCAATGCACAATCATAGATTTCGATACGTGTATCGAAAGCATATATTTCCATTTCCATGTGTTTTTCGTCCGTCAAAGTGAAGGAGAAAGTCGAGAGAGGTAAAAATTTGCTTTAAGCAGGAATTTCAAATTTTATTTTTTACCATGGAATTTGATAAATCATCATTAATATTGTGATATTGATATTAAAATATTAAAAAAATATATTAATATAGGTATTTAGAAAGAAAATTTCAATTCGATTATTTTATTAATTAACAATCATCTTGTTATAATCTAAAATTGACACACAGGAACCTTATTAAATATGAGTAAAAATCCCACTATTAATTAATTGCCGCTTACAAATATTCAAAAAATCTCATAAAAATAGATTTGAACGCTTATGCTAAAATATCATGGTTCAAAAAATTGATAGAGGAAAGTGGTCGTACACCAACCGGTTGTACCATTTTACTTTTACTGCAATATCTCCCACCGCCACCTACAAATCTCACATACCGACGTGCAACATAAAAAGATGATCCATACACTAAGTATAACTTTGAACTCAGAAAAAAAATGTAATTTATTTAATTTAGTTTGTTTAATTTGTGTGCTTTCTATGCTGACTTGGTATCGACTGGTACTGTCGATAAGTTCGAATTTCGATACAAACATTTTTCTGTATGTAATTTTTAACAAAGTCAGTAGCACTTTTCTAAAAAACAAACTTTATCAACTTGTTGAAAAACATAAAATATTTAGGAAAATTTTTTCCAGCTATCTATAAATTAATCTTTATGATATAAATTTGGATTCCCGTATAATATTCCATAAAGTCACTTACTTGACCTTTTCACATCTCCTTAAGAAATAATCATCCTTTCACGTAATTTATGTTTTTACTTGCAATGTATTCGATGAAAAAAATATGTATTTAATTATTTTTGTAACGTAAAAATCGATTAAACTCAAGGTGAACAAAATAAAATAATTTTTTTCCTTACACTAACGCAGAATGTTTAATATCTCTTAATTTTTATCAACACTCAAATGAAACAATCATATAAACGTTTATTTATTTCACTTGTTTTTAACTTTAAACGAACTTTATATTGACTTATTATACAATTATTATAATTGTGAACTAAATAAAAAAGTATTAAATCATTCTTATAATAATCTTTAGAAAAATAAGCTTATTGTAATAGTATTGCTTACCTGACACGTATCTTTCCCTCCCTCCATCACACCGGCGCAAAGCATTTGTGGTATCAGACCGTTTGGTAACTGCCTTCCACCCAAATCGGATTTATAACTATTTTTGCAATCTTTTTCAGAAATATAATTCAAAGTAACTTTCATAAGTTTGTTGCTGCCATCTTCATCGTCTGATAAAGTGATAAAAAGATTGTAAATATAAATTTTTTTACAGAAGTTTATTAATTGATTGATTAAAAATTTTAAATTATAATAAATATAAATTTAATTTAAATTTTAATTGTTATTTTATATCTTCAAGATTTTCTTTTTATATAACAATTTTTTTAACTTAAATCTACTAAGTATATAAATTTATCTTAGTTTTTTCATACTCCATCATAATAAAATTTGTTACAACATGAAACAATACATGTATTAAACAAATCCAAATAATACGTATGATATATTATCAATTATTTAGATAATGAACTTAAACTTGATCAACATTAATTATTAGAAAAGTTATAATATTTGAAAAATAATAACTAACAAACTTCTGATTGACGTTCTTTTTAAAAAAATTAAATTAATTATTTATTATTATTAAATTAATTTTTATTTTACAAATAAAATAAAATGATAAAAAGGTTATTAAATTAAGTATTTTATAAAAAAAAAAATAAGTAAGAGGTAGTAAGTTATCCTAAAGTACATTCAGAATAATGCACAATAGTATAGGTAATGCATATTGAAGACGCGTAGTGATAAATATTTTTTCGAATTCGAACCTCAAATGGTAAAGTAGTAGATTTTACCTCAAACGTAAGGGGACGAAATCATTGCTGGATACATGCATTTAACTATGTTTCAATATTTAAAAAATAACTAAGAAGTGTAAAGTGTATCAAGAATTTAGCCCTTAAATCTGTGGTTTTATGCCATGCTGCCATTTGGGGGTTCGTAATCAGAAAAATACTTTTCACAGTGCCTGTACGTAAATTTTAAACATGGAGGTAAGTCACAAAGTTTTTTATGACAATTTTGTTCACATTAAAAAATCTTGTATATAACTTCTAAAAACATATAAGTTGATTTTTTTTTTTTTAGTTATGTTATTAATAAAATAAAAGAAAAAGGCGAAAATTTTGTAGACCAACCGAAGTTAACTTTTCCAAAACCACTAGCAATAGCCGAATCTCCGTGTAATTCATTATCCTTCTCAAGGCAGGCAGGCCTAACAGCCGGGTTTAGTTCGAACGGTTCAGACAGCCTAAGCAGGCCAATATCGTGATAACGAGCAGGCCACGTACGGTTAGGGTGACTAATGCCCTCGGCTACGTCACGCTCCTGATAGTCAGGCTCCGGATTGTCTAAGCTCGTTGAGCCTGCGCGCACTCGGATCGCTGGCCCTCTGAGGACAATACAGTTAATAAGTAGTGTACAAAAGCTTATTTGACTGAAATTCCATAATCTCTTGTAAGTTCTGGAGATTGTCATTTGTCCATAAGCAGACATCTTATTTCTTATTTTTATATATTACAGGAATAAAAGTAAAAATATTTAACTAATGTTTTTATTATAATTCGTTTCCTAATTAGATTCATTAAAACTATAAAAATTTCGATAAAGTGGATGAAAGACTAGATCCTATAAGAAAATTGATTAGATCCGTTCGCTACTATCTGGCCAGAAATAAAGAATTTTCTAGTTAAATTTTGATAAAAGAGTTTGTTTATCGTTACGTTAAACACACAGAATAAATTTTAATATCGTACATATGGACAAACGTAATTTCAGTTGAGCTGGACTCATGTGAAGTTATGGCCTATTATACCTATAACATTCAAATTCAAAAATGTCTTTCAGTTATTTTGACAAAGGTATATACCTACGAATATCAAAGTGTGTAACCGTTGGCTTCATTTCATGAATTTACAACCATTTTAGGATATTATTAAAAAATACAGAATAAAATGTCTTTTGATACAACATACTTCTTTATTTTAAGTAATACTCATAATACTCATTAAAAAGCTTTAGTATAAATATTAAACAATTTGGCGTCTTCATTTAATTATATCATATCTCTTTTAATGTAATAAAACAAAAAACAAAATAAGTATCTTCTTAAATGTAATGTTGTAAGTTTCTTTATAAGGTATCATAAAATACTATAGAGTGCGGAAGTATCTTTGCAAACAAGGGATTCTAAGAATGTATAAATCGTGCAAATATTTTGTTTTATTTTTTCCGTATAATTGATAAAATAATGCGGTAATGTGTAACCTGTATTAGAAAAACCTTCAAAACGAAGTTACATATCTTGTGAAGATATAACCTCGAAATTTCTTATCTAGTGGGAAAGTTAAATGAACTTAGCAAATCAGTCTACATTATTTAGCTAGTGACGTTTCGGCAGTTATTTGCCGCCCTCATCATGCTGTACAAGATGAATAATCACTGACAAAATATATTACATAGTATTTTTAAAAGTCGCTATGTAATTTTTTAAATTTGTAATTTTTTAATTTATTCCGTCGAAGCGTTGGTATTAACATACCGTTTGTATACCTTTTTATATTCAATTACTTTGGCTTGTTGAAGATCAACCCTCTCGATATTTTTTAAGTCTATCTCTAATATAATGCGTCCAGAATCTAATCAATGTTTCTTACAGGATACTGACAAGAAGAAGCCAGAGTATCTGGGAAACAGGTTTCAACGAAGCTTTGAGGATCGATTTTTAATATACCAAAAACATAAAGTCCAGTATTCGCAGATAATAAAAACAGGCCTTTTTCTCAATATACAGAGTGTATCTAATCTTAAATATATGCTATTTTCTTAAAAAATGATAGTATCTCTTATCGGTCATATCATTCCCAAATTTTATGTTCTAGAAATCAGAGAAAAAGAAGATAAAAGTAGATAAAAATTAAGCTTTTGTTTATTCAAAAATATTAATTACGTGGAATTTGTAAACAATTAAATATATTATAAAAATAACGTTGAAAATTTACTTTATTTTGGTATTATTTTTTTAATATTTAATAACTTGTTTATGCTATGTTCAAATACTTATTAAGAAACAAATGTTAATTTAAAATTTTTTTCATCTACTTTTATCATTGTTTTTCTCTTGTTTCTAAAATAACAAAGTTAAGAATATTATAACTATTGAAAGAAACATTATTTTTAAAAATAATAACATATATTTTAGATTATATTTTATATCTCGACAAGACAAGTTCACATAAGCAAACTGTAGGTATTAACCTTCCATTTTAGTAATCAGAATACAGTTCTTAAGCTTCGTTGAAATCTCTGTCTCGGATACTCTGGTCCCTCCTTAAAAGGCAATCAGATATTAATACACTTACACTAATAAGTGTATGTATAGAGGAACACATATCTTTTGGCATTGGTCATTTAAAATATAGGTAAAACCTATAATTTTTTAAAAGATTTAAATGTAGGTTTTAAACTTTCTATTCAAGAATTCGCACTTTTGAGTTTAGATATACTTATTAAAACAAATATTGTATTTGATATCCTTTTAAGAAAAATAAAGCATGTGAAGTCTGTTTAATTTGTATCAAAAGTTATATACGTAACTTGTAAGTAAGTCGTCTTATTAAAGTAATTTTTTAACAAAACAAGAATTAAATTTTTTAATAAATTAATAGTCTACAATACTTGTCTTTAGATTCGAGGCAGTGACTAGCGGTAAGGATGTAATTTTCTGAAATTATACTGCCGCCACATTGCCAGCTTATATCATTTGGTGTACCATATCCAATTGCAACCTTGCAGAAAAAATTGTATGTACGTATTAATTATTTACAATAAAAGAAATATTTAATTAAGGCTCAAATAATAAATTAAAATTATTTAATGCTGAAATGTTTGAACTGTTTTTTTGAAAAAGAAAACAATATATCAAACTATTATCACTTAAGTTCTACCATATGTGGAAATTCTTTGCTTTTAGCTTCCTCGCCGCCAATAATGAGGGGCGTTTCGATGATTCCACATTCAGATACCACATTTATTTCTATTCTCAAGCTCAACACTGGCGACTCTTCGACACTATTGACGAGATCTCCATATTCTTGGCATTCTGAAAACAGTTTTTATAAAATTTGGATAAATTGTTAAAAGGGAGAGTGTTGTTAGCCCAAACTTTTGAATACGAAGATAACTACTTATAAATACAGTTTTGAGCTTAATTATTATTGTTTCTGAATATAATAAATAATAGTTTACTTTCTATAGTTTTAATTCTTTACTGGAACTCAATTTACAACGGTTTTAAATAAAATTACTTTTATTTTAATTAGAAGCTTTTTTATAGATTAAAATTATAATTCTTTCGGTAAAAAACACTAATTAAGTACGTATCTCGAATATTTTCAAAAGTAAGATTTTTTATATTTTGATTTCTAAAGACATATTCTAATAATTAAATCGATTCTCTGAGTTGTAATTATGGAATTCTTCCGGTAAGTTATACCAATAAACAAAATCATTAGTTAATTTTTAATTTCTACTTTATATAAATTTAAATAAATAAATAAGTGTTACGGCATTTTAACAAGTTTATATAATATAAAATTCGATTAAAAATAATGAACCATAAAAATGATGTCATTACACACTTTTCTGACTTATCCTTTCTTCTGCCCAAACATAATATACTAAACTGATAAGAAATAGAAAAATATTTTTATTTGTGAGAAAATTTAGCATTATTAAACTTTAAAAAGCGTCTAATGTCAAAAAATTTGCTTTGTCTAATTATGTCGTTAATTACACTGTGCTACCAGACCTTCTAAGACCTCAAAGCTGAGCTTTTACGAGAAACACATTTGATAGTCAAGCAATTACGATAAGCTTACTTGTAAATTTCCTTGTGTACAATTAAAAGATTAACTGATTTGATATTAAAGTTCCAAGAAATTTTTTCGGGTTTAACATCTAAATTTCAGAAAATTATATTTGGAAACTAGAATAATAAAAAGTATAATTTGAAAATTATGATTATTTTTTTTCTTAGTTGAGAGAGACAATATAATTTGTGGTTTGAATATAAATATATTTTAATATTGGTAAATTGACTGAATAATTTTAGTAAATTTACATATTCAAAAACTATCAAAACTACAATTAGAATAATAAAATTTTAAACCACATTCTTTCGTAGACAAAACTTTAAATTGTGTAGGAGAAGATATAGTAATTATCCAAAAATTCATTAAATTTCAAGTAGACGTTTAGTGTATACATGGTTTAAAATAATTTTTCCTTATTGGTCTAATTAAGGATACGTAAAGAGTGAAGATAGATCTATCTTCGCTGAATTTTGCGTAAACCCGAAAATAATGTCGTAAATATTAATTAAATTAGTTGACAGAAATTGTTTCTAAAAATTATATATTTTACTAAAAGCTGGCGTTGTTTGATTTTAAAAAAGGTTTCACTGACTTTGTTTAAAAAATTATAGACAGAAAAATATCGATATCAAAATCCAAACTACCGAGTTATCTACCTTTAGACATAATTGATATTTTTCAACAAATCATGTTTCAGTGCATTACCTAAGTATTTCCTTTAGGATTTTAGATTAACAAATTAAATTAAAGTGTAGCATCTGGTCTATTTAATTTCGGTACTTTTTCATAATTTTGAAATATAGGAAATAGGATATAGCTTTGAGTCAGAAGTTATTTCATGTACGTAAGAATAAGGAGTTTATGCTTTACTTATAAAGAACGTCTAAAACTATTGATAAAATAACTTTTATATTAAGAATATAAGAAGAATTTCAATAATAGAATTTTTAATATGCTACAATAATGCAAATAAACATAAAATGCATCAAAAATACGTTTTTTAAACAGGCTAGGCATTTTTACAAGTATTAGACTTATATTCGACACGAGTACGTTATTTATACTTATATCCTATTGCCGGCAGCCGTTATGAGTAGAAAATTTGCAAATTACATTAAACTTACAAAACTTAGCTCAAATATTTATATTGTAAATTTAATTATAAGGGTATACACATATATAAACAATTGGATAGAACTTTGCGAATTTTACTTTATTTATATTTCTTTTTTTATGCTATACGTTCAATGATAATTTTCTAGAAAATAAGAAAAATTCTTTCAAAATGTCATCATTTTGCTGTGCAAATATGACATATATATATAAATTTTTATTCATACTATATGATTATGTATAAATATTCTGTAATTAAATATCAATTTATGAAATGTTTTATTCTTATTTTTTAGTGACTACCCGGTTTTACCCATAGAATCTTACGTTCAGGGTAAAACCAGGTACTTTAATTTTTGTTTGGAAAATCTTATTAACGACTAACTTTAAAAGCCTATCCCTAAAGTTCGTTAGCATATTCAAATTAGATACTTTACTTATTATATGATAATCTATGTATTAAAATTTAATTAAAAAACTAATTTTCTCTTTTTAAATAAAGAATTTTGGAATAATTTATTTATCGTTGGGAAAGATTCAAATAAGTTAATCCTTTTAAAAAAAATCTAAAATTGCAATTTTAAAATCTTAAATATTTTATTTAAAATCTCTTTCTTTTATAATTATAAATGAATACTGTGGAAAAATAGATTTAACTTATTTCACAAACACAAGAGTACACTATGAAACATATTAAGGTTTTTAAATAGACAATCTTTCTAAATTTTTTAAAACCTTTCCTTATCAAGTTAAAATTAATATTACCACGATAGAACAATTCTGGGAAAACTGACACATACCCAAAGAGTCACACAGACACGCTCAAACACACTCATTCTTATTTAAGACGAAATTACCATATTGAGGAATTCTCTAAAAGAGAGAAATTCAGCCAGAGCCAGAGATATAAAGAGCAAGTATACTCAAAGAAAAATAAAAAAAATTAAAAATTATAAAAAAAAATGGATTTTAAGCCTATAGCCAAGGTTCCGCATCGATAATCGCGCCGGCGGTCTAAGATGTGTCCTTTACATCTTCGGTTGTGTGCGCGCCTCACACACACACGCGCGCAACCAAGTGACCATCACGTGTGTTTATATACATACGGAGCCGCACACAAAACACTCAGCTCCTCCTGAAGCGCGCAGACCGGAGTAACAGGTGTATAATCAAAGAGGAGGAAAATCGGCCTGTAGTCTGCAATCGCCAATGTGGCCGTCCTGACATTTCTCCGGTAGATGCGAGACCGTAAAAAGGCGCGTTGCCATTTTGATCTTGGCTTCGTTAAAGTTTCTTGAATTTCGAGATTTGCATGCTCGTGAGGTGTGGAAGTGGCTCGAGTAGCCGTGCTCATGTGCGCGTATGTGTATTTTCCTCGAGCGGAGCTAAAGCGATACCATCGCTAGCGCACCTGATATTGTGATAATGTTGACGAGAAAATGTCTGCTGTCGCTGCTGGTGGTTATTACACTTGCGGATTGGCTGCTGGTTGCCGGAGAGGAGGGTAAGTTGTTGGCATCAGTGTATGATTGGTTCGCCTATTTAGACTATAAATATAAATAAATTTCTCTTTAACATGTTGGTGATTTATTCGCCAGTAGAATTCTGTATATTTTACATTAGGTTATTGAATATTCAATTAAGGATAAAAAAGAACTATTTTGATTTTCTTGATATAACTCAGTTATAACTCAGTATTTGTAATTACTTTTACAACGAATAAAAAATTAATATTATGCATAAAAAGTGCATAATTTAAACCTATAATATCTGTTTATATATTTTTGTATATGTATGTATGTAGGTGGGCGTGTGCTTATATGTATGAGCATGTATGGTAGTTATTTATGCAAGGTGTTTTGCATGTATGTGTGTATTGAATAAACAGATATGCAATAAATACCTGTAAACACGCGCGTATAGCTATATATATACCTATAATCTTACTGCTTTTTTTCAAAAGATATTTTTTAATCTAATTTTTTCATTAGTAAACTTTTCAAATAATGTATTAGTTTTATCAATGGAAACTTGTTTTATTATTTTCTTCGAAAACTTGTACGTCATGGATGTACAATACATGCTTAGTACATACTAAACATAGTTGCAAATAATAACTATCAAAGCTCAAAGTAGCTTCAATTCACATTGTTATAAAAATTTAAATTATAATTTGTTTTGTAATTATGGCCGATTGAAAATATAATTATATGGAAACAAGCATGAAAATTGCAATGTGTAATTAAATACATTCTGAAATATTTTGTAATACAATAATTACAACTTTCAAAACTTTTTGATACTTATAACCTTAAATTTATCATTTTATGTATTTAACACTAACAAGGAGAGGACCCCACCTGCGGGTCACGGATTTTGCTAAAACTTTTCCAGGGCCTTTTTTGACCACAAAAATGGAACCCGTGTCCTGGGGTTTCATTGAATAGGCCTTAAAACTTGAGTTATGTTTATTTTCAGTATTATCTTAAGAAAAGCAGCTTTTACGTAAAATTTCAATAATCTTATGTACAAGAATCCTACATTAAGCATTAAAAATTAAAATAAATCTTGAAGAGTTCAGATCCAAATTGCTTTTTACAGAATTCAAAAATATTAATCTGGTCCAAAGTTATGGTGGTTTGAATTTAAGCAAAAGAAATTCATGGTTAAATTATAAATATTAGCAAGTACAAATTTAAATGATTTCTTATTGCTCAAATTCAAACCACCATAACTTTGGACCAGATTAATATTTTTGAATTCTGTAAAAAGCAATTTGGATCTGAACTCTTCAAGATTTATTTTAATTTTTAA
>JAPYZB010000517.1:0-23228 GCA_030522745.1 Eupelmus kiefferi | reverse complement strand
AATCAATGATAGTACATGACATTCATTTAAAAAAATGTCCCTCCATTTGGCCATATTATAAAGTCAAACTGTTGGGGGTTGATTTTTCCTTTTTTGACCGAAAGCTTTTTAATATAGTGGAAGATTTTAAATTGTAATAAATAATTTATTCATTTTTAGTGATTTCAACTCAGGCTGGCCCTTAACTAAATTTCATAAAACACTAATTAAATAAGAGAATATATTTGAAATTTTTAACCAAAATAGCTATCTATAGCTATATGGACAACTGTCTCTTACATAATCCTATTGCTTAAAATTTTTAGTTGCAAAATAAATCAAAATTCTTTATAAAACAAAATCATAATCAAAAACTTTTGACCAATCAAATAAACAAGTATTATACTGCCAATATAATACTACATCTTGTACTTTATTACAGAAAAGAAAAGACAAGAATAATAGGAAGTTTTCATAAATTATTTCCACGTCATATTTTGATAATTTAGGTACAACATTGCACAATACTGCTGCAACTGTGCTGCTGAGAATCAGAAGGCGATTTGTCTGTTATAAAGTTTATTTTACTTATTATTAAATAAACCAGCTTAAAAACTGGGCTTTCTATAAACTAAGATGTCTGAGAGGCGAACGAATCGTTAAAAAAAGCTGAAAATTTGCATTAAGCATCTTACAATGTATTGCCGTTGAAACGCAATAGGCGATCCATTGCAAACTTTAGTTTATAAATTATTATATGAAAAAGCTTAAAAACTGCGATTTCTATGAAGAAAGTAGTGATCACATGGTTAAAAAAAATTGTTAAATTTTGAAGTTCAATTTTTTTACTTTAAAGTTTTATAAAAAAAAACCAGTTTATCCATTACAATTTCAAAAATGACGTTGCCCCCCCCCCTCTCACGGTGGCCTAAATATCATTTTTAAATAATCTTTTCACGTTTATTATTTAAAAAATGACAATAAAATAGTATTTTTCATTTAACATTGAGTTTTGTATGACTCAAAATGCACTATTCCCTCTCCCACTCTCAGGCGCAAAAAGAGCCTTTCTTGCGCTCGTTGGAAAACATACAAGTATGTAACATGGGACGAAAAGTACTTTCTCCCCTTGTTGCAGAATGTACTATTTTTTGCATACCCAGTTCACACTTGTTCACGGAAAAGGAAAGAAGTGCTACATGTTTACTCCTAACCTTACTCTAATTCTCGGCACCACGCGCTGTTTTTTCTTCCTACCGCTATCAGCTTCAGGCTATGTGCCCATATATTGAGACATTTTTATCCTATTACTAAACACTTGTATTCCAAAACAATTTACTCACACAAAATCTAAATAAATCTTGAGTAATGAGCAAAAACCTCTTGACTCTAATCACTAATCTACTAATTTAAATTTAATACAAATCGTATTGATGAATCTTGGAAATTTCTAAACGTATCGACTATATCTTACCTAATCTAGTTTATTTCATGATAATCTTGACCATCCATAAGATAATATTATAATTCAATTTATATAGGCTTGGCCCGGATATTAAGAATTTCGCCACCTTATTCTACGGATTGTTTTGTCAAATCTCAGACGAAGTCACTAGTTTACTGATCATTCATCATTAAAAATTGTTGTATGCATCTTCTGACTTTACACTATAGTATAGTAACATTATAGATACTTGAAAACTTATGGGTTACCATTTACCAAATATTTAAGATCATAATAATTATTAAAATTTAAAATAATTTATATTATGAATTAAATATTATATAAATCGGTATTATCAAGAATAATTAAATAAAATTTTAAGTATTTCGATGTTACGTACCATATAAATTATTCCTATTTATCTGTTGCTACGTGCAACTGTAAAATATTTTATCATTACAATATTGCGCAACAACTCTTGTAGTCATTGTCGAATAATACGTGCCTAACATAATTTTACCTATGAAGATATTATGTAGATTCAATTTTATCCATAACCGTTAATTTTACAAACTTTGCAAAATTTAATTTCATTTATAGGTTTCGTTATTGGATAGCATCTAGTTGAAGGGTTAAAAATTATATTTAAATGCTAAAAAGTTAATAATTTATTCTTCGTGACATTTACTTCTTACAAGGAGCAAACTAAAAAATAATTGGTATACGAAGTAAATTTGGCTGAAGACTAAATTTTGACTTAAAATTGTAAACTTTGGACTGAAAGATGTTTTCTTAGTTTAATTTCTGATTATTTATTCGTTAGAAACAGACCAAAAGATGATTATATATGTAAATGTTCATATATAAATTTGAGATATTCCCTTTAAAATCATATTCTGTTAATAAGTTTCATAGAAATAGCTGTTTTCTATGACACCCAAAGGGTACTTGTTCTAAAATTATTTTAAAGACATGAAAGGTGATTTTAAAGTAGCATATGAAATTAATATTGTTAAGAAAACTGACATATAATTTTGTTAGATAGGCTTTTCACTTAGGGTAGATGTGGGTAATACGTCGTTTATCCCTGTTGCATGCTGATTTTTTCAGAAAAGAGTAAGTCTACTGAATTTATTTTAAAAACAAATGCAGTGTGTTTATTTAATTATTAGGTACTATCAAGATTTTATAACATCTGAAAATTTGTAACGTAGTTCTATCATATTTACATTTTAAATCACAGTAATCGAGCCAACCATGTTAAAAGTGAAAATGAGGGTTTTTTATTCTCTTATAACTACACATACTGATTTCAAACGTATGAAAATTCTATAAAAATGTCAAACTAAATTATTAATTAACAAATCATTTTCTCTCTTAAAAAAGGCATCATAGAAAGTTGAAGCCTCTGTTGGGTCGACTCTGATTAGTCGTTTAGAATGGTCGCTTTAGTCTCGTGCTAGCTCACCGTCGACTCGTTCTGCAAATTCCACACTCGATCTAAAAAAAACCACTTTGCGCCCTTGGTACGCAATATACTATTTTGTAACATATGCACAATTTTTGCGTTTTTCGATACCTAAAATATCGGCGTAAGTGACCGTTTTTGGACAAACGCTTCGTAGCGGGCAAAAAAGTTCCTCTCTAAAATTTTTTATGTAACACAGGCATGATTTTCGCGTTTTATTGATCCCAAAAGCGGGCATTAAGAGATTAGACCGTTAGGTCCTGAACGGTTTGATTCTCAGCAGCGAGTACACCATCACTCTAGACCTAACCTTGCGGACAAAAATTCGAATGCATTCCGGCAGATAGAATTGTGGTAGAGTGTACATATGCGTGAAAAACCGATTTCAAAAATGTCATTTTTAAGGCAATGTGAAAGGGTAGAAGAATATAAATGTGCACAAAGTATTATACGGGAACCCAAAAATTAAGTTTTAAACATTTATTAAACCAGTAAAGAAAAATTTTTTGTAAAGAATATATGTTACACTAGAAGCTGAAGCCTCCCGTTTTTCAGAAAAGTTTCACTGACTTTGTTGAAAAAAAGTTATAGACAGAAAAATATCAATATCAAAATTCGAACTTACCGACATTACCGTCGTTATAAAGTGAATAATTTTTCAACAAGGTCAAAGAAAATTTTCTGAAAACGGCAGGCTTCATCTTCTAGTAAAGCCTATAATGTTTATAAAAAATTTTTTCTAAACTGGTTTGATGAATGTTTACAACCTAATTTTTGGCTTCTCGTATAATAACTGTGCAGATTTCTACTCCACCCTTTCACATTCCGTTAAGTGAATTAGACCTAGTTGGAAAATCGTTACAAAAATCAGCCTTCTTAGTTACCTCATGGATGATATGGAAAAACTAATAATATAATAGTACATTTCGATACTAGTGCGAGAAAGTGATTTCAGCCTCGTGTGGCCTTTTCACCCTCGCTTGGCTCGGGCGCAAACGTCCACACGAGGCTGAAATCACTTTCTCGCACTAGTATCAAAATGTACTATTTTCGCACGCCGTGCGCGAAGTTTGTTTTCGCGCATGCTCGAAAAAAAATCGCGTGCGCAAAACGAGCTTTACGCACATTGTATGAAAAAATTGTATTCGATACTCGAGAGAGAAAGTAATATTTCAACGTCGTGTAAAAAAATCACTTTCTCGCACTTGTATCGAAAATAACTATAAATCAAAGGCAGTCGATAGTGACCACTATTCCCAGAACTAAAAAGTGGTCATTACAGTTTAGCCGAAAATAACTATTATATATATGAACATTTTTATTTTCCGATTTTCTTTAGTTTCCAATAACATACGTGAAATTGTTTTTATTATTGATAAAGATTTTTTTTATACTTTTTAACAGGAAGGTAGAGGAGCACGTAGAGCGACGCGTTAATCGAAAAATTGTGAAATAATAATTAGATGGATTGAAGATTTAAAAAGTACGTTTACTTGAATGTCACGTTGTCTGGTATAGACAGTAAAGAAGATGGAGAGTAATACGAAATGTAAATGTGATTCCAATTAACTATATAATATTTGTATATATTTTATTTTCTTGAAAATAATGAAGATAATTTTACCGGGCGTTTTTTAGATTATTTTTTTTTCAGATTGAGCAGATACAAAAAATTAAAAATCTCCCGCTTATAAAAAAAAGTCACTTTAGTCCCACTTTGTGGCAAGAAAATATGGAAATGTGTTACAAAAAAATTTATCTTTAATTTCTAATAAATTTTAATATGATAAGTTAATTACATTCAATATATTATAAACAGATGTAATTTACGAAAATTCATTTTTTATTACTACAATCATTTATTAAAAGAAAAAATATCAATATATTATAAACAGATGTAATTTACGAAAATTCATTTTTTATTACTACAATCATTTATTAAAAGAAAAAATAATTTTCACTGTTACTCTAAAGAATATCTAATAATATATAAGAAACTGAATGTCACATATTGAATAACTCAAGGATGATTTTAAAAAATGTTTCTATATTATCTCACTGACTCGTTTTTATTTACTTATTTCAAAGAACAACTGTAAAATATTGTTTCTTTTCAGGATTGCACAACAACTCTGATAGCTGATTTTACAAAAGAATACCGTATAATATCTTTATTATTCAAAGCAAAAATCTAAAATTTTCCAATCTTTTCAAAAACTTAGTATAAATATGAAGAATTTCGGAGCAGTAGGCACTTGAAGTCTTCTTGCGACATCAACAAGCTCACTAATCTAACAAGGTAAAACTTTTAAAGCATTTTCTAATAAATTTTCTAAAACTTAAAAAAAATCTTTATAAAAATAATTTTATTAATATTTTACATTACTTTTTGTAAATTAAAAAAAAAGTTAAAGTTTCTATAAAGAATCATTTTTTATTTATTTTTAAAACTCCCAAAAAATTTTGTCTTTTACTAGATGAAATTCTCCAAAGCTCTGAATGTAGCACTTAGTTTGCTTGTGGTCAGCATCGCACAAACACAAGCACAAAATCCCGTTGCTCCGGGGATTGCTGCCGGTTCTATATCAGGTGCTTCAGCTAATGCACAATCTAACAGCAACTCTGGAATCTTTAGTTTCTTAGGATACCCTAACTATGGTGGATATCCTTACTATGGTGGATATCCTTACTACGGTGCATATGGATATGGATACCCAAGTTCGGCTGGATCTGGATCCTCAGCTGCGGCTTCATCTTCAGCCAGCTCGGGCGCCGTCGGCGGAGGCTACGGTGGATATGGATACCCCTGGTTCGGTGGATTAGGATATGGATACCCAACTTCGGCTGGATCTGGATCCTCAGCTTCGGCTTCATCTTCAGCCGGCTCGAGCGCCTACGGTGGAGGCTACGGTGGATATGGATACCCCTGGTTCGGTGGATTAGGATATGGATACCCAAGTTCGGTATCTGGATCCTCAGCTTCGGCTTCATCTTCAGCCGGCTCGGGCGCCGCCGGCTACCCTGGATACTTAGGTGGATTACCTTATACTGGTGGATACTTCGGTGGATATCCAGGATATTACAGTTATCCCGGTTTCGGTTATGGTCCCTATTATGGTTATTAATAAGATTTATTTCTTTTATTGTACCCTTACTAACTGCAGTTCCTCTAGTAGCTACTAATAGAAACAAATATATAAACGTTATTTAATTAGTATTTGATTTTTTGTTGATTTATTTCTCTCCTTAGACCTTATACTTACTCATGCCACTCTACCTCTCCTCCCTTATACCTAACTTATAGAGAGAGGATCTAAGATCAGGATCACAGATCTTGATGAAATTTTGAAATATATTTTAAGGAATCAAAAAATGAATAAAGCCTCTATCATATGGTGTAACGCTTCAGAATAAACGAGTTATAGATACTTATTATAATGATAAAATGAAAAAAAATTTTTTAAGTAAAATCTTATTATTTCAGTCTTAAAATAAACATAGTGAAATTAGAGAAAGCAAGCTTAAATTTGTCCTTTCTAGTATAAAGCAATCATACTTTGAACTAAAGTTATGCTTATAAATTAATCAATTAAATCTAACAAAAATCATTTGAATTCCGACCTAAGAAGTCTTCTAAATAAATCCATTCATTTTTGTTACCCAACTTTAAATAAGCATGATTTTACACAATATTATGAATTCTTTATCCTAAAAAGGGAAACTTGAAGCTTGCTTTCCCTAGTTTCATATTATTTATTGAAAATTCATTAAGTATTTGTCTTAATTAAAATATGCTCTTAAAAGAAGAAACTTTTCTTCTCATATTTTCTTTAAAATGAAGCTATAAGTATGAAGCTATAAATATCCATACAACTCTTCAAGATAAGACTAGAAAGGGAAAGCTTCTGATAAACGATGTAATCTTGTGAAAAAATGTTTTTTGAATTTATCCCATTAATTTTTTTAACATAATTTTTGTGTTCTCGCATCCTAACTTCAAATTACCGGCTTTCAGTTAACTTCCCTATTCTTGTACATTAAATTGTACATTAAAAAACTACATTTCCCCATTCAAAACTAAATTCCCCTTAACTTTTCTATCTAACTTCGCTTGATTGAAAAAGGTTTTGAACGCTAAATAATTGCTTTCCGCATCCAAGAGGGAATATATATATATATATACCGTTTTCAATTTTTGAAAACAATTTTAGTGTTGAAACTGTATAATAATATATTAATATATTCTAAAATATTAAAACATTTTATAGAATAAAACAGATTACTTACATTATAATTTTCAAGATTTTTCTTTGAAGCGATAAAATATAAATTTTAGATGAGCTTGTAGTATTATAGTATAATCATAATAACCGCATAAATACAAATAATTTGTAATAAACTGTTTTTTTTTTTAAAGTCACAGTTACTTAAAATCTTTAGAGTAATATAGATAATATAGCGATAAAAGAATTATGAACTTGATTTTCATTATTTAAAATAAAAAAAACCTTACTGAAGGAAATAAAGACTTAAGTTTATAGTATAATGTAAAAATAACTTATATTAGTGCATTTTTCCTGATAATTGAATACCTTTGTTAAATGTCTTTGGAAAGTAGATGTGTCTTTTGGTTTTAATACATTTACCAAATTAGGTATAAATAAAACAATAATAATTAATTATTAATTTATTTTTTCATATATAATTATAATTGTACATATATTAACAAATGGGTAGGGAAATAAATAATTATATACGAACGTGACAATAGACAATAGCGTTTATTTATTATTTTCACTATCTATATTTTGACTTATGTGACTTGCCGCTCTAGAAGATCATTCTCTACAACGATTTGGCCGAATCTTATTGTGCCTGGCCCTACTAATTTTTTATTGTGCTTGAAACTATGATGAATCAACGATTTTTTAATTTTTCTTTAATATAATTACACATGAATACACAATTGCTCCGCAATTTCGCCAACTATATTAGGAGTACAATTTACGCATTTTTGCAAAATTCTGCTGCTGCTTTTGTAGTATAATACTTTGCCACAAAACGCGTCCACGCCCTTTGATGATTGGTATATACGTTCACACGTGCAACGAGATTTCGTAATATTATAATTCTGAATCATAAGTTAATCATAATAAGGCTTTCAAACAAATTTTATTGTCTGCAATAAGATTTATTTATTTATTTATTTTTTGATAAATCATAATATGTCTTTTATAATTATCCAATTTTTAATTGTTTTCTCGCTAAGCACGCATTAGCGTTAGCAGTATCTGCGTAACCAATCTTCCTTAAATATTTTATACGCAAAGTAAGCATTCATTCAATTGCAAATGCACGGCAAAGTTTAATATAGAACGCATCATATCATATTTAGTTTATAAATAAATTAATACCAGTTAACTCACACACGTGTGCTGCTTTACTATAATTGCTGCAAGCAGCACAATTCAAAAACAACCTTTCTTACAGTTAATCAGTATCTCACAGGATATGACAACTTACGTAAATTGACGGGTGTCGTGAATTCACGTTCAAATATTAAAATTCTTTACATATTTAAAGTGCACAACTTTATAAAGAGACACACAAGATGAGCAGTATGAAGCAGCTCGTTTTCGCTTTTTTTAATATTTTGCATTTTTTATGACAAACGTGATTTGCATCGATATAATGGCACACAGCATGGCAGTTGCAACAACATATTATTCTTCGTAATTTCATTTAATAAACTTCAACTTACATTGTACAATTATAACCTACAAATACGCATAGAATGACTCTTTCTTCTATGATAACATCGTTGCGCTTATTTATTTTATTTAATGCATTTTAAATAGAATCAAAGCAATTACTTCCTTTCATCAATCTTAGCTATTCATTTTATTAATATTTCTTTATTTTTAAATAATAGTATACGAATAGAATACCTCTGAAAAAATAAATTTCTAATTTTTTCAAAGGTGGATCTAAGAATGAATATCAAATTTTCGCAATTTAATTTTATGGATACGTTCAAAATTATTTTATTACAGAAATAAAACTTTTTATTTTTAAATCTAAACATTTCTACCAAAGATTAAAATTTTAAAAATTTTATGTTATTAAAAAAATTTTTTTTAATGTAAATAAAACTTATCCATAAGATTAAAATGCAGCTTCCAGATATGACAGTTTATATGTCAGAAGCCATTTTCTGCCGAAACCTCATCAAACCCTCTTTTTTTTAGAAGTATTCATGCATTCGTTTGAATCAATACATAGTGCTTCACAATCAATTATATTTCAAATATGTATGTACATGAATGTTCATTGTTTCCTAAATTTCATACTACCTTGAAACGGTTTATGTATACAATCAAGGTACGACAATTTTCAATCTTTATTCACTTTTTATATTCGGATTATATACACAAATGTTCGTAGCAACAGAATTTTATTTTAAAACAAAAAATTTTTTAAGTAAATTTGATACACAGCAACTAATAGAAAATTGATTACATGAATTTTTTAACCAAACTGAAAAATTATCAAAAGTTTAATCTAAAATTTTAAATTACATTATTTACTAAAATCTGATTACCCCTCGATGTAATGACTAACCAGATCTATCAGACAAACACTATTTTTGTTAAGTAGCTTAAAATGTCAAATTCGGTTCATATTGATGGTATACCTACACTATTGTCGGTCAGTAATCGATTTAAAACTACTTAAATCTTTTACTAGAAAGGGTTGTGATTAAGTCTCGTTTGAAGAATGCTTCTTGTAAACGAATATATATTATACTTGACAGTGTTCCAGTAACTATTAAAATGTTAAACTATGTATTTGATAACTAATTATCGAATTACTTTTTTTATAAAATTGTAAAAGAAAAAAATAAAAAAAAAATTTATATAAAATAAAAAGATAAGTAAAAAGACAATATAGTAACAAAAATTAAAAATATAAAATCTGAAAAAATGAAAACGTAACAAATTGATTTGTATTTCTCTTCGTAGTAATCACCGCTTTATATTTACTAGTACAGTTTCTTTTTATATAATTATGCTGCACAAGTAATTGTCCACAAATTTAAAATATAAATTTTATTTTTTTAATAAATTAATTATATTGTTTTTTCTCGACATAAATAAAATCATCAAATATATTTATTTCACTTAATCAAAATAAGTGTAACTATTATATCTTTTCTAATACATATATTTCAATAGGAAATTTAAATTGACGTTAAAAGTGACGTGTATTTTTCATTGTTCCTTTTTTCTGACGATATCTATTTAAATAAGGAAAATAGCATAAAAACTATAAGGATGGACGTATAAGATTTGTAGACAATATTGTTTTAATCTTAAACGCCTGCTGTTAATAACGTTAATTTAAAAAAATTCCATCTACGACATAATTAATGCGGGCAAAGTTTAATTCTACAATGCCTCATATAATCGATATCATTTATATTAATACTTTTATTATTCTTAATGTGTTCGGTTATTATTGTATTTATTATTAATTTTATCTTTAATTTTACTCATGTAAAATAATATGTATAGTGTATACATAATTATCATTATATACAAACTTTAAGCATACTCTAAGTTTAAGAATAGATATACATATACTGTTTTGAAATGCAGGCGTAATTCATACAACAAAAATTTTTAAAACTTTTACATAAATTGCTTATACATATACTTTATACTTCCACATTATTACACATACAGTAAGAATAAATATTTAGAAAATACACAAAATTGCATACAGATGACTAATAACTTGTATTAGTATAATTGTTCTACTATAAGATAAAAGAATCAACAGCATAACTATATTTCTAAAAGATAATTTCAACTTGATCACCACCAAAAATAATCCGAATCCAAAATCTGTAGCAATAAGTTTAATAAAATAATAAAAATATTAACATTTTTAATCATTTTGATGAACAATTGCAAAATTAAAATTGAATAATCTTATTTATTTTATAAAATAAATAAATTTTCATACATATATTGTGCATAATTTATAAATAATTATGTTTACTTCGTATAAGTTTTTAAGCCACTTATTTAAGAATTGGCAAGCATAAAAAATGTGTAATTTTCGCATGATTAATGTGTATATATTCATACAAAAGGTAAACAAGCATACATATTCTTTCACTTAGAGTATATTTATACGGTAAAATAATTGGCCAATAACAGTCCAGCAAAATTGACTAATGATAGTCTTACGACGTGTGACCATGATAGATCCTCGCGCAAGACTAAGGCAGTGAGTTGATGGCGTACTTAAATTTTGCAGGGCGGTGAATTGCCATTTTTTCTAGCTTATCCCATACATGATTTGTGCATACACGGTACATAATTTTTTTACACGAGTAGAAAATAATAATTTAATAATAATCATTCTAAATCTGATTATCTAAAGTTAACATAAAATTTAAAAGAACGTTTGTCTCAATAAAATTTAGTAACCTTTGCTGTTGAATTCAATTAACAAAAAACATATTGTTCAAATTTTATGAAAAGTCCTTCACAATTCCTTCTGCGATTCATCATTCAATTTGAATGAATTAGAGAAGCAAGCATCTAGGATCCTATCATTAGCACAGACAGATGGATTGAGTGACAAGATCAAATGCATAACACGTTTCTATTATATATGCAAATAAAAGTGAAAATACCTAACAGAAACATTCAATGTCATTCAACAATTTGATAGCTCAATAACATCTTAATATTACTGTTTTTAAGAATATCACGACGCAGCACACATTGATATAGGCTTGATATGATGGCGACATTGTATATGTAAATATGTATTTAATAATAATAATTAATAGTCTTTCTTATAGACGATTCGCATCACCTATGTGTTTTTTTTTCACTTTCAACATGAAATCATAGTTATTTGTTATATTATTTACAATTTACGTCAAAATTGAATAACTGCTCATAGGCTCATTATCTCTTAAAAATTTGAAGTCTTCGCAGTTTTATAACCATTTATGTGGAAAACAAAAAATAACCTTTTTACACACATACACACTTTTTCTTTCTTATTTTCGTTCTCACTCATCATATACAATTACTCTTTATCAGAGAAACTGTCTCATATTCTAGAGAAGATCGAGGAAGTCACCGATATAACTTCAACACTTACAATATTTATTTATATTTGTCTACTATTTATTATCTTTCACTACTATGCTTGGACTTTTTCAGTTCTCCGGGGCCTTTGGTTTAATTTTTCTGTGCTTCATCTATTACAATACTGTCGAAAGAATATTTAAGAAAAAGCTTCAGAATTGAATGTCAAGTAATGATTTGCCAATTAAGCAGGATTTTTATATATTTTTAAAATAGTGCAGATAATACAAATAAATGTTGGAAAATAAAGTACTCTACTTTTATATTAAATTTTTGCTATGAATAATAATTAAATGTGACATTTACTTAATAATAACTGGAAAAAATCGTAATTTAATTAATTTATTTCTTACGTAATCTGCTGCTAACTCATGTGTGATAATCGAGTTTATATTTACAGAAATTCCGTTAAATTATTCCAATTAGCTATTGAACAATAAAAATTTAATTTAAATTTGTTTTCCTTAAATATTGCAAAATTTGCAAAATATTTTACTGAAATTCCTTGCACTCTACTGTGTACGAGATTACTAAATTCGCGAAAAACTAAAAAAAACGAACAGTCATTATTGTCATCGTGAGAACAAGTTGACATCACATCTCTTCACGTCAATATCTTTTTGAATTTTATGAAGTAATTTTGTTTTTGAATTAATTTTCTGTTTTTTATATTTTTAATACAATAAATTTTTATATTATAACTTGTACAGCAGGACTTGATAAAACTGCCTTTGCCTATCTAAAACAAAAGATTTGGTATCCTTTTCATATTTTTGCACTAACATAACTGCACTGAGGGTGTCTTGCACCAACCACACACCATTGTATTGCTTAAATAACGCGCGCTCTATAGTACACACATTTTTTTAACCTACACCGTGTTAAATTCTTAACTATGAATGCATGTATGTATATAGATTGATGTATACATATAATATATTTGCACTGTACAATGACGACCTTTGGACCCGTGATAAAAAATTTAAAGAAAAGTACAAATTATTTGTCTATGCAAAAGCATAGTCACCCAATTATTTCCCTTATATATACTATTACATTTAATTAATTCAACAAAATAACATCATAGGTGTTTAACGCACCAAATGGAAAAACAACGTCAAAAAGATAAAGGGGCATTTATTTATTTCTATCTTTGTTAGAAAATCTTTAAATTACTTCTGAATTGTATTCCGTTGATTGTAGCTGATTACTCGGATGCAAATGATTTACTTGACAGTGTTTTTTATTACCGATGCGTCAATATAATAATCTTCTCTACAAGACTATTTTTATTTAAAAGAACCAAAACAACCTATTAAATTATATATATAAAATTAGTATAAATTAAAATATTTTGAGAGATTGTGCACTCACTAAAAATAACTATACTGTACGTGAAATAAAGTAGTAATTCGCATTTTATAGTATCAACAAGAGCTACATTTTATTTTTTAATTTTAATCATTTCATAGCTTTGAATTAATTACGTACGAACAGATCGATGTCTTTTTGACGTCATTGTAAATTTTATATTGTAAGTTTTGTGCACCCACCATCGCGTTTAATATAATATTATCAGTACAATTATATTTACTCTTAAAGGACTTCGTGAAAATTCAAAAGAATTATACTGTACAGTGTGTCTTATATGTATTCTCGTCTTTCTTTTTAATGAAAAGTAGGCATTTTTCTTATTTGATATGACGAACGTGTTGTTGCATTAAATGTATAGAATATGTAGTTATGTGTAGTATATGTTTAAATATTGTAAGAAAAATTTGAGATAAAAAAAAATATATTGATAGTTAAGCTGGAAACTCGCACGAACGAATTCCTTTCTTTTCTTTCTTAACTCTTACTAATAATATGAAGAGACCAATACCAACATCAATTTATGTATTTTTATAATTTAATCCTCTGCTTTCAATACTTTTGATAATTTAAAAGATCAATAACCCTTGGAGGTATCGATATTTTCCATAAACACGTACATTAAATAACAACTTTGTGTTTATAATCAAAGATGTTAAGAGCTCAAGATGGATGACTAGTATATGTCTTGTAATCATTGCTAATTTTAAAGATCCATTTTTTATTGAGAAAAAGAATACCATTTTCATGTCATTTTTTTTTTTAGAAAAACAAAGCGTAGAATAAATATATTTTTCATAATTGAATATAGAATATAAAAAATGGGTATTTGTTATTATCAATAAATATAAGACTTTACTATTCCTTTAATCAATGCAATAAACTCTTTAATTAGTAATAAACTCGTATTTATTTAATTTTATTATAAACCATAAACGAAAAATATAATTCGACACGTAATATTGCTCTTCACATTTTAAGTTATTATTTCAGGAGAGTGTTCGGAAAATATGGTTACCGTTAAAATTATATACATATAATTTTTACTTTTCGCGTTAAGTAAAAAGAAACGTAAAGTATACAATAAACTTACATTTTCAATTTTTGATTAAAAATATTAATTATAATAAACGTATATAAAAAAAGTTATTTGATTCTTAAAGTTCTGTTTGATTAAATATAACGTGAAAAGATAAAAACCATTAATGGAAATGATAACTTAACATTGTACTTAAGTAATTATTAAAAACACATTTTAGTAAATGAGTAAATATAAACCTTAATGTACAGACAAACGAACTTGAACTAACAAAATGACTACGTTGACTTTATAAAGACTTAAGGAAATATATATTAAAAAATATTGCTTTTATATTAGGACTGCTATGAAGATGTTGGTCTCTTCTTTAGAAAGAGTTTATGTCTAGGCTTTTTTGGAATAGCTTCAGCTTTAGTTTATACTACTAAACAGTAATTTTATTTATAAATATTTTTATATCCTAATCATAATTTGCTAAATACACCTTGTAAATTTACTGAATATTTTTTTCTTATTTTTCTTTGCATTTTTTAATATCCCCACTTAAATTCGCTTATGTCTTTTTCGCTTTAGATTTGGACCACTTAATAAAAAGTTGAATGCCTTTGACGCCGTGTATGAATATTTTTTTGTTTGCTATAGAAGAAATTGGCCTCGTAAATTGTTTATTCTATAATAAACAATTAAGTGCTAAAACCATTTGTATTAAACAAACCGAGTACTATCAATATCATTTGCATTAATTAAAAAGTATCTATGAATTCATAATAATATGAAAACGATCATCTAAAATTGATTCAACACGAGGCGCATTTCTTAATGATAATTTAAAGATTATAGTAGTCGTGCTTGTATTTGCAGTATCTTACAAATGTGGATATTCAGACAGCAAAACTGGAATTTCATACGTTTGATCGTATATACAATACATAGAAAGTTATCATTTTGACTAATCGTTATGTACTAATAATAATAATAGTGATAATAACAATAATAATTTATCTTTATATTAAGATGCTGCTTAATTAAACTTGAATAAGTGTATCAGCCTTTTGTTTTATATTCAATAATGGCGAATCTCTTTGATTTCACCACACACTAATACGTGTGTTAGAAGAACACGATAAAACTAGTCAAGAGTATGTGTATGATGATTGAGTGATGTACATTAATTCTTTTTACAACAAAAATAAGTAATGAACAATTGTGACTCACGCACTATTTAAATCTTAATGATGCGACATGGTCATTCGTAAAATACCTAAGATAAGGCTTACAGTTTGATCAAGCCAATATTTCTTAAAAGTACTCTAGCTGAACTAGATTAACTAAAAATTCATTACAAAAAAACACATACAAAATCATAACAATAATCAAAAAACTAGTTTTTGATAATTAACTTCTTGTTTTTGGGGTACTCAGTTGATTTCTTATTTCTTCACAAATGTTCATACTTAAATGACTTATTTTAAGTCAACATGTAATTTACTATAAATAAGTACTTTCAGTCCTTGGATTCTTCAAATAAGAACAGCAAAAGTACTTTGTCGAATATATCAACAGCACATATCTATTATTGCTTAGAAATTAAAAATTTAACTTCAAACAATCATTACTTGTGCTATTAAACATATCTTTTTCTTCAAAGATTTTTTCATTGACCATTCGATTAGATAATAATACCAACAGCAGAAAAGAAAGTGAAATGAGATATTATTTGTATCTTCCTTAATTATTTCAATAATTCACTCTTCCTTTAAATGCTAATTGTAAAATTAAAAATAAATGTATTACGAATTGTCTCACGTATACATTTATAACAATGGCGCACTAACCTTGTTTTAATAATTTAAAATTGCATTTTTTTTTCTTCTCTTTAGTAACAGCAACAACTTTAATTTCTGTCTCTTACGTGATGTAAATCAAACATGCATGATCCTCTAAAATAAATAGAGATTGAGTAAATAGAATTTTAAATAGTACATTTAGTAGAAAACTTTTCATATTCTCGACTTACCCTATAAAGCTTATCGATGCATCAATACCAATCCTCCAATTTATTTATCTTTTTCAATTCTGCTAATAATATAACCTTCAGCCTCATTTAATACTTAGTTTTAAAGTAAAATAGCCTTCTCTTCAATCTAAGAAACTGCCTTCTTTTTTCAACTTTTTTCTGTACAATTTTTTTGGTGTCCTTAATTACCAATATAATATTTGTTTATTATTAGCTTGATTTGTAGGTGCTTCGTAGTCTTTTAGAGCCAATGACCACATATGTGTTTCTAATACTCACTCATTTAAACTTCTACTACGTCATTAACCATTATATCAAATTTTAACGCAGTACCCTTATATTCAAATTATGCTTAAATAAATCCGTTACATAATCTTTTTTATCTTGTCTTTTTTTGAGTAGATGTAGCTTTTCTCATTTGTATTTTGTAGTAAATAGATACTATATCTGATATTACAATATTACAATATTATTTTTATTAACCAATATATTTATGCAAACAATAAGCTGTGAAAGAGAGAATAGACAAGGATAAAACGAATACTGAGAAAAAACCAAACAAGAAAAATGATTTTTCTTGCTTTGTTCGTTTTATATAGCGTCTTCCTTATATGGAATAAGTTCCGTATTATTATTAAATTATTATCGACTTCGAATGTCGAATATTAGTGTCCAACCACTAATTTACGTATTTATCAACATTATTTAACAATTTTTAATCTTCTCTGTCCAGCCGCTTTTTTTTATCTATCTAACTCAACAAAGTGGTCCATAGTCTTCGCTGATCATAGGTTATACGTACTATAAACTTCTTAATTCAAAAAAGCGAATCTGTTAATTTTCAAAAACATAATATTTACTTTTAGTCTTGAATAGTCTTCTTTAAATTCGACATTCGAGCTCTGCTCTTGTCTGTTTTTTGGCCGCACACAACGCTTGCAATTTTAAAAATTCGTATATTGTACCAAAGGAATTAAGGAGAGATCTCCAGTGATAGATAAGCTTAAAAAAAGCTTTTTAAGAAACCGGCGGGACCCGCCTATTAAAAAAATTCATTAATATTAAATAACAGTATAATATATATAATTTTACATTTATATTTTTATACAGACCTCTTGTTGCTGTGCTGCTGACGCTTTTATTTTGGCTTGTGCGGCTTTTAGTGCTCTGCAAAAAAAAATATTTTTTTATATAACATTGATTAAAAATAATAACTTCAAAAAACAATTTGGAATTGTAAGCGAATTAAATAATGTTTTTTTTTATTATAACAAAATTTTTGATTCCTTTGGAAGTATACACCTCCAGGGAATGAATTTTATTGATGAATAATTGAATATCTTTGTAGCCAAAAATCCTATGCTCAACTGATTATAAATTTTAAACCGATTTTAATATTGAAATTCACTCAACATTTTCAAAAAATACTTTTACCTTTTAACTTTTTATTTAACTCTTATTTAATTGATATTAATTAAAATTTTCCTTATTGAGTGTGATGAACATAAATGATTAAACAGTATAAACTAACTAACACTATAAACGTTTCGGGAAGTTTATTAAGTTCTCTCCTCAGGACCGAAGTAAAAAATTAAAGATTTGTGTAAACATATGTGTCGATTTTCGAGCCTTCTTTCATTTCCGAAAGTCGTCATCGTAGATGGAATTGTCGTTAGCCATCCAAAAGAGTTTCGGAGGTGAATCTCGAAAAAATAATAAGAGAAAACTCAATAAACATTCCCAAATATTAATTTTTTTTTTTTTTTTGTTAAATAAAACAAATAAGAGCAAACTACGCAAAATATTGTATATCTTAAATTTAAGACTGATGAAGAAAGGATCATAAATTTTGAGTTTTATTTTTTAGTTCCAGTGAATATATCGTCAAAATTTTCACGATATAGATTTAATATATTTTTTTCTTTTTATCTATTTAAACTTCTTGATTGTAAAGCATCTCCAAATTAAAAATAAAAACTATTTTTTATAATAAAAAATATTTTGTACTTTTACACTCCGTGTTTTAAAATTGTTGATATATTATTATATTAACTAATAAATTCATAAATTTAAATACTAACTCTTGAAGATCACGAATTTGTTTTTCCTTCGAATTCTGCTCTTCCTGAGACATTTGTACAAGTTGTAATAATCTTTCCGTTTCCTGGGTACTTCTCTTAGCTTCTTCTTTCGCTTTTTCAAGTTCCTTTTCGGCATTATCTAATGTCCTTTGTAATTCAGCTAATCGTTTATCTGGTGAACCGCCACTCTGTGAATAACATAAATGTTGTGTTGTGTAAAAGTGGATAAAAGTAAATAATGATAAAAATAAATTATAATTAGTAATTCAAAAAATATGTCTAACATGATCAGACCGTTAATTTTGGAGATGTTTGAAAAAAAATAGTTTTATTTTATAAAATATTATGAATTTTTAGAAAATTAGAGATATAAATATTATTTTCATTATTAATCTAACTAGTTACCCTCTCTCAATAAAATATCGATTATCAGGGTGAAATTTACCCTTCAAAAAGTATTTTTATTTTTTTATCTGATGAACTTTTAAAAATCTCTGGAGCCATCTTAAAGAGCGCGTTATTAAACGTGCGAAATAACGAGAGTAAGTGGCGAAGTGCCGCTCTCACTTTTTTTGCTAGGGATTTGTCGCAGAGACAGCATAAATTCAAGCTAAGGCCTAATCCACTGTCGCTAACTAAATAAATCTGACTGCGTATCCCTTATCGAACCCATTTCGAGTATTAACTGCTACAAAAACGCTTTACAAGTGACCAGTAATTACTGCCCTACTAGCACGACCTTATCTACTGCCGATTTTATTAATTGGCGAGGAAGTTTTCAGAGAGGATCTCGGTCACGCGATATTAGATAGCAATTTCTGGCCATGAGTGCATTGCATTTAGTATGTTAATAAAAATCTTAAGAACAATAGTTTAAAACAAAAATTTAAAGTACTCAAAAGTTAAAAAACAAAACAATTGTACGTTCATCTTTTGTTAAAAACTGTTTTTTTTAGGAATTCCTACAAAGTAAACTAAACTAAAGTATTTTGTCTTGTTTATAAGTTTTTTTCTTATTATTTTCAAAGCTTTCTATAATTTTTTAACAATCTCAATAATGGATATTTTAATAGTGAAAATAAAAAAATACTCAAAGAACAATATTTTTTTAATATCTTGACTCGTTTAAGTCCAAAAATTTCTATTTTTATGTAAAAAAATATTTAATCATACCCCAAAAAACAAAACGAAATATTTCAAATGAGCCCCACGAAACCTGGCAATAACATTTTTATCATAAATGCCTTTCAAGAATCACATCGAGCTCCAAAGGATTTTAACAAATTTATAGTGGCTTAAATAATTTAAAAAACATGAGTAATTACACTATATTTTAGAACTAACTTAGATATGTAGTCTACTCAAATACATTGTAATTATTTTTTGTCTAGTTTCTTACAAAATTTATAGAACCTTATTATTTTTGCCAAACTTATTAGCGAAAAAACGGAGTGAACACCGTAGGGAGACCGGGGTTAGTTGGCTACAGGGGTAAGTTTGCCCAGTCGTAATAACTGGTCATTTGTACTATAAATACAGCAAAGCTGTGTGTGCTAGAATCATGTATACTCTATTTTGTATATGTACTATAAGACTTAGCGTGATACATATCTTCGTTTTGATCATATGAAAGTTTTCGATTTTTCAGGTATAAACATTTTTTTTTGCTATTTGAAAACTCTTCATAAATTTTTTAATTAATAATTTTTACTATATATTAATATACAATGTTGTATAGTAATTTTTAATATAATACCTAAAGATAAAAAATAAGTCACAACATAATCACTATGAATGTTTTATAATTATCATCACAGTAAAAATAATCCTTTAGTGGAACACTTCAAGTAGTCATTATTGAATTATGATATGTATTTCTTGAGGACGATTTATAATAACGTACACTTACAGTGTGCCACCTTGGCCCGGTCTTTGCTAACAATAAACATAATATAATTTCTGTAAAAACTCTTTTTGCTGACATACCTTTTGTAATTGTTGTTCCAATTGGTCCATTTTCGCTTTTCGTTTTTTGAGTTCTTGGTCAAGATTTTGAAGTGCCCTATCTTTTTCTTCAACTGCTCTAGCTTTCGAATCAACGTTCTTTGCTTTTTCTTCCACTTGCATCCGCTGTTGTTCGACTTGTCTCCTTTGTTCTTCTACTTGTCTTTGGTTTTGACTCATGTCCCCACCTGCCTTTGCGGCACCACTTTGTAGTTTAGTATTAGCCTCGTGAAGAGCAACCTGTTTTATGTAAAAAAGTTAAAATGAAAGTACTTTTTCATTTTATGTAAATTACTAAAAATATAGAATAGCTTATTTAATATAATGACCGTAATATTCAATTAAAACACTGAATTGAATAAGGAGACTGCTTAAAATGGATTTAACGTATTTTCTAATCTCAGATATTTTAAGTGGAAAAATTAATATTTTAATAATACTATGTTGTAGAGAATAAAAAAAATTGATTTTTATTTCTATTTTCATCAAACGTTGAAATCCGGAAATAAAAATTCATACTTTTGCGCGTTTTCAATCTCTAGCCCCCTTATTCAATTCAACCCTTGAATTGGTATTCAGCACGAGACAGACTCGAGAGTACATGAGTGCCCGAAATAGAGATGAGAGCTATAAACACCTCATATGTGTCTAAAATCGTTCTTTTTAGAGCGGAACACTCATTTTTTCCAAGTGTAAAATTTATTTTACGCAAAATAAAATTGAATAAAATTTTTAAAAATTGCAATATTAAGATTGCACAATTTACTCTGATTTCGAGTCTTGTAGACAAACATTATTAGATGCTTTATAAATAATACATTTCTTTTATTCGGAAGTTTTTCAATTAGTTTTCCCTAAATTACAGTGTATTCAGAAATAAGTACGTACAGCATAATTAAAAATAGTTCTAAAATTATTATTTTATGGACTTTGAATATTTTTTTTATAATTAATCTCGTATTTATAATCAATAATTGATACTTAAATACTTTTTCCGTTAGTAAATTATCTTTAAATCCTTTTGTAATATAATATGAACAGCAAATGTAGTATAGTAGATGAAATAAATAAAAGGATAATGGACATAAAATAAAAAAATGTTGGTTTATTAAATTTGCAACACTAACCTGATTTTGTTGAAGTTCTTGGCAAAGCATTTCAATTTGAGCTTGGAATCTTTCTCGTTCAACGACTGCTTGATTAACCTCCTCGCGTGCTTTATCAAGCTCCTTTCTTAGTCTGGCTAATTCAGCAGCATTTTGACCTTGCTGTTGTCCCATCTGCCCTTGTTGTTGCTGCTGCATTTGTTGAATTTGTTGTTGATGAGCGTGTAACTGTCGTTCCGCAGCTTGAACTCGTTTTTCCGCGGCTTCAGCACGTTGTTTCTCCATCTCGAGCTGTTTATGCCATTGCTCAAGTTGTTGCTGTTGTTGCTGTTGCTGTTGTTGCGGTTGCATCTGGCTTTCTTGCACACGTTTTTCTGCTTGTTCAGCTCGTTGACGTTCCTTGGTGAGATTTTGCGTCAAAGCCTGAACCTGATTCGTAAGACGATGCACTTCCGCCAAAGATTCTGGTGTTGGCTGAGCACCGCGTTGTTGCTGTTGCTGCTGTAACTGTTGCAATCGACGCAACTCCTCCCTCTGTTTTTCACCTTCGGCCTCGCTTGCATTAAGCTCCTGCTGGAAGTTCATCAACATGTCTTGAGACTTCTCTAACTGAATGACTAATTGATCTCGTTCAACCTGCAGCTGTTTAGCTTCAGCTTCAAGTTTCTCCTTTGCTTTCTCTATCTTCTCCGCGTGCTTCTCGCGATTCTCAAGGATTGCAGCCATCTTGTCACGCTCTCGTTGAGCGACCTGAAGCTCGTGTTGCAGTCTTGCTACTTCTTCATTGCCCTGTAATTGCTGGTGCTGTTGAGCTCGGCGCAATTCTTGCCTTACTGCATCGCGCTCTTCACGCAGTAAGTTGGCTTCAGCGAGCAAACGCTCGTGTTCTTTCTTATTTGCCTCCATCATTTCTGCATTCTTGGTTATTATTAATTGACTCTTTTCAAGCTCCTTTGCTAATCGACCAGCCTCAAGTTCTACCTGATCACGAGCTGTAATCGCCTTGTCCAAACTTGCTCGTAATCGTTCTACTTCTATGCTTGCACTCTCTGATCTGTGATGTTAATTATTTAGTTATTATAATTTGGTAATTACATTTATGTAATACGCGTAAATAAATTTTATCACGGTGTGTATTCAAATATGAATCAATTTTTAATCATGTATTTTATCGATAATAATTACCCAGTATTACCCATAATTAAATGAAGATTATCTCAAAAAGGTAATTTATTTCAACATATGGTACAAGTAATAGTGTTGTTATAATTTAATTTAGATAATATTTGTCACAATAATAGTTAATATTCAAGAAGGTCTAGAGAATAGAAGAATAATTTAGGGAGTTCCAATTTCTCGAAACGGATTTTTATACATAATTTACGAAAAGACCATTCATTTCTTATGTAAAAAAGTTTGAATAACAAATCGAAATAACAAGGAAGAATATTTAGTGGAGAAGAATAGTAGTAATAGTAGGAAGAATATTTCGTGATTTAAGAAAATTATTACTTATCACTTTTGAAATTCCAGAACATTTAGAAAC
>JAPYZB010000516.1:0-22428 GCA_030522745.1 Eupelmus kiefferi | reverse complement strand
ATGAAATTTGAAATTTTGATGCTTTGGATTAACGAAGCTAGAGTGCTTCTGGCGCCCACTAAGGGCCGCTTTCATCGGATTTCCGAATTTTCAAATTTTATATTTATCGCTTTTCATATTTTCAAACTTTGATGCTTATTAAAATAAATAATAGATTACGTAAGGACGATGGAAAATTAAAGTTCATTTCATCAAAAATTCTTTATTATTTTGAAAAACATTTACGATTTTATATCATTCGAGTTTATTTACATTATATTTTTTTTTACTTATGATTCTTTAATGTATCATTATATATCTTTTGGCTTACTTAATTTATGGAACACTAACAAAATTCAGAGTTTGACTAATTTTTTTTAATTGAAACACGTTTCTGTTTCTAAAATTATTTCTTAAATTACCATGCAACTTTGATGCTACGCAAATATAAAATAATATGAAAGCTGTAAGTAGAACAAAAATGAAGAGAAATGAAATATTATGTTGTATCGCGGCCAATTAACCTTATTATTTTTATTATCTTAATAAATGTTATAATTGGGTAAATTATTTAATTGGGTAAAAGCAGCAAGGTAAACTTTACTCGTGCCGTGCATGCTGGATGAATGATAGAATCGCAGCTACAAAACGTATTCTAGTCAAATTAAACAGATAGCTGGTGACATAGGTGGATCAACTTTTATTATTTATAAAAAAAATATACAAATAAAGTCTAATTTTATACGATTCAAGGAAGATTTGAGTTCTAACCTTATCCAGGACGTTAAAAAATCTTTCTACAATAATTAATAAGAAATAAAAGTAGGGAAATATATGAAAAGAGTAAAATAGAAAAATATGCGAAAATAGGTCGATCATTATACATAGTGTGTATTCTCTTATACAAAAACAAACATTTCAATAAGTATGCAAGTGAAATCCAAAATAAAAATGTTTTTCTAAAAAAACTTGGGAAAAATACTTTAAAAGTAGTTAAGCTATCAGGACTCTAATAAATCATATTTAAAAGCTTGTGAGTTTTTATAAGCTAGTTGCAATATTTAGAAAATGGAAAAATAATTGGTTTAATGATATTATTAATAAGTCAGTTTTTGAAAATCCTCTTAACAGCAGGCACGCTTGACTTATCGGCAACCAAAATCCCCGAAATATAGTTAAGCCTTTCTCACTTATCTCGGCTGGAAAGCTCGGCCGTCCATCTGAGCCGAAACGTTCTCGCTTACGTCGGGACTATTTTCGCGGGTATAGCCGGGGTCGGGATAAACGGGCGGCCGTCATTACTGTAATTGAATGCCTCGAGGGGGGTGGGATCAAATATCAACGCTGCGCGCCTAACGCAAGAGAGCGGAACGGCTCCGCGCGCGCAAAAGAGGAAGAGGCCCGGCGCAGCAAAACCCAGACAGAGCGTGGAAGTTGGGGGTGAGCGGAGGGATGGATACGCGCAGCCGATGTACATTAATCATACGCTATCGGACAGCGGCCTCTGTTCCGTAGCGTGTGAAATTGAATGGACGAAGTGCGCGCGCGAGTTTTGGACGAAGCTATGCAAGAGAGAGAGGGAGGGAAGGAGAGCCGTCGCGGAAGGTTTATTCTGGACCGCCATTTTCGATTCATTAGTCAGCGCTTGCCGGTATTCTGCGAGCTTGATGTCCAAAACCGTTTCGCTGCTAACTCGCTGCTGCAGCCGCTTCGCTTTGTGTTTGTTAGACGTGCTACGGGAAAGATAGTGATATAAACAAGTAGATCATTTTTATTACTCACTGCTAATCTTCCTTTACTTGATTGCACTCTTTTACGATTAATGTTCATTCCATTCCTGGCGTTATTTAACCTGCTCGCGTCGATCACGTAGCCATCGCAAGCGCGCCAGACGAAGATTCGTTTTGCTCCTTCTTTGACCTCACACACACAAACACGAGCGGGAGCCTATAAAAATTTCCATTAGTCGCTTTCAATTCGGCCGAAATTCAAGTGGTAAAATACTCGCTGTCGGCGCTTGTCTATAAATTATCCCCTTAAAAGGGGCCACGTGGCCAGGCTCTTTTCTGCATAGAACACCATCAGCTGCACCAAAGAGAAGTAAAAGAAGACGCACTCCAATATCTGCCGCAGGTGGATCGGTGCAAAAATCTGCACTTTCAATCGCGATATCGGCGAACGAGCGATCATCTCCCTTTTGCGAGCGAAAAGAGTGCAAGAGCGAGATGGAAAAGTGAATGGATAACCCCTCGTGGGCCTGATAGGCTGTGGGATGCGGGGGCGTAAGCATCAGTGAAAATCAGGCAACGCTTACTTAGCATTAATTAGCGAGAAAGCGGCCACTTGCTAGTCGGTCCACGAGAGAGAGAGAGAGAGAGAGAGCGGGACAAAGTGGCCTCGGCGTTATAAGCCCGCTTGCGCTTAGTACACTTAATACCAGCGGGCGCATACGCCGCTCGCTGTTACCCGGCCCCGCGCAGCTCCTATCGGCCTGTCTCTCCTTTCCGATGCTCTCGCCGCCGCCGCCGCCAACGGGAGAACAGGGGGATAGTGCATCAGCAATGCTAAGCAAACGGCGCCGGTGATACGATCCTACCACTGCTGTCTCTTCTACCTCTCTCTCTTGCTCTCGATGTTTGTGTGGGCCAAGCAGCAGCAGCATCGATGCGCTCTCCTATCCCTAGCTGCGGTTCCCTTCCAAACTCGCCCAGCAGTCCTGTCTGAGAGACTGCCTGAGAGTGCAGATCCATCCCGCCCCCGCAGATGCGCTAAGAGGATGAGGCCGCCGCCGCCGCCTGACCCTTGAAGCGTCGAGCAAGTTTTCGACATTGCCGCCGCCGCCGCCGCCTCTCGATCGCACCAAGCTGCTTTCAATGTTTAAACTTCCAACTGCGCCGCACTGGCCACTGGTCATTCATCAATCACCTCCTGCACTCACTAAATATATAGTTACATAAATATATGTATTTATTGATAAGCGCAAATTTAGTGCGCTTACAGGTAGGCAAGTAGGAGGCCTACGGCGCGCAATTAATTTTAATGAACGGGCTGCTCCGACGAATGTGTAGTATAGCTTGAATTCTGAAAGTGGGATGAGTTGAGCTAAGTTCTCAGCGGCGCACGTCTTAGGGGCAGCTTTGATTACAGAACGGTCTGTATGAATTCGAAATTTGAATAATAATTTGCAAATAGCATGAAGATGAGGGATTTTTCTACTTTTACGCTTAGCATAATTATATTCGTAATCTACAAAAATTATAATTTTAAATATCAAACTCATCCATAGTGATGCTTTTCAATCTATTTAAACAATAATAAAACATCATCTGTCATGGTCACCATTTAATAGAAATCTACCTTATCCATCAGAGAAATTTGGATAGCGACAAGTAAAAGTGATGTACAGGCAGTGCCAAACTCGAAATCCTAATTCAACGAGTATCTTTGATTAAAGCCTCTGCCCAAGAGAAGAGAGAAAGAGAGAGAACGCGGGGCATGAGCAATGTACACCACCCCGGAGTTCCTCCAAACGATGTTTAGGCAAACTGAAAAGGTGTGTTTGCCCTTCCCATCTCTCTCTCGCTCGCTCGCTTGCTTGAATCGCTATATACAGGCCAAGACGAAAATCGGAGAGCTGCAGAATCGCGCGCGCAGGCTTGTAGTTCTGTCTCGCGGAAACGTCCGCCGCCACTCCGAAACATTCTACGCTAGAGAGAGAAAGAGGGGGAGGGGTGAGAGGGAGAGAGAGAGAGATACGTAGTAGAGATACGTAGTTGGCCCAGTCTGGCTGCTACCGCTGCTTTCGTGAAATCTTGTTTGAATTGGAGACCTTGTCGGTTGACAGGACGACGTAAACAGAGTGAGCTTAGAGAGACAGGGATTCCAGAAAGAGCTACATCAAGTATGAGCTACTTGCAGGATTTTCTTCCCTGAATATTCGATTAGTTATTCGATAGCTCAAGGGACAACTAAACGAGGAAAACAAGAAATGGAAAAACAAGTTCTGAAGTTTTGCTAAATTTTTTGATAATTTCTCAATAATTTTGATGTACTATTAAAAAAAAATTAATGTATTATATTGTTGACTATTCAATATCTAATTGGCTGAAAAGCATTTATTTATTTAATTATTCTTAATCGTGTTGATAAATCTAAACTATAATAGCTAGACTGAACCCAAGATAAACTAATCTCACGCCGCACTGCGCCAGTTACTATTGTAAATATTAAATCTGTATGACATAAAGAACTTCCTTAATGCAGCTAATTAATTGGATTCTGGGGCAAACCGTATTATAATTTTATACGTAATTAATTAAATTAAGCGAAAGGTACAAATTAGAATAAGCGCTTTGAAACGTACAGAGAGATGAAATTCATTTTGACTAATACTACGTTATTAAATTAGTGAGAATTAAATTTTTCTAATTGATTGTACCATAATGTCATGTTTAATTTATTGAATTATAAATACAAAGAAAAAATTATTACGATTTTAAGTTATTAGCTAATGATTAATAAATATTTAAAAATGCAATAATTATTCATTCGATATTCATCTTCTATTTCAAAAAGATTCCATAAAAATTCACTATATGAACTTCTTTGAAATTCATAAATAAAAATAAAACAAGACTGCAATATTCTTTTGAACTTGATGTAAATTTTTAAAAAATAAAAGCTGCAACATCGTGATTGTAACGTCAAAGGTGTTTGTCAGGTCAGACGTGAAATGGCCGAAGAAATACAACGGCCATGGGCTTCAGTTTTTTGTATAAAAATTCCGTCGAGCTTAAAGTTCTCGTGCGGCGAAAGAGTGAGAAAGAGCATAGCTGGCTTGGCAGCAACATTTTGCAGACTCAATTAAAGGTGCCAAAGCCCCATGGCGCGCATATTGTTCGGGCTGCTCGGGCCTACAGAGGGAAGCAGCAGCACGCGATTTCGCGGTTACGGAAGTACGTGGACATGACGTGGTTGGGTAATGGCGTTTCCATTTCACGCGCCTAGCTGAGGCTCGCTCGCAGGCAAGGCACGATAGCCAGTTGTGCGGCTGAACGACGCTACGTATTATGCGGGGCTCAGGCTCTTGAAGTGACTTTAAGGGCACTGTTTGCTGCTGACAGAGCTGGGATTACGCAGCGATGATGAGGTGTTAATTTGTCTCGACTTTAAGGAACTTCCCTTCACTCACTCATGCATCAAAAAATTTTGTCTTAATAAAATTGAATTGCCTTTTCCACAACAACTTTGGTTTTTATTAAGGCACAGTATATAACGATGACCTCAATTCAAAACCTATCGCAAATGATGCTTAAACAATTGTGTCTCTTAAAGCGCATCGTCGGTATATGGAATTCTTTAGCTAAATACTTTATATAATTATATTAGTGTGCAGATTCTCCCACTAAATAGAAAATTTATTTCATTCTGGATCATAGGTCTTATACAGTTTTATGTATACATTATATTTATTAAGCTTAATAAACTGTTATAAAGTTTAAATGCTTGTGACACACGTAATTATTCTTTTTTGGGAAGCGTATCCTTCGAGTAAATACTAGAATATTCGTGAGTAAGTGTTATGAACAGACGTAAACTTTCTAATAAAAGTAGTTGTAGGATAAGTGTTGTTCTGACGTTTCACCTGTTCTAAAATTGTAATTTCCTGAACTTGATTGTGCTTTACATAACTTGAACGGAACAAAAATAAAAAGTTCCGTATTTTTATATTTAATAATTTTAAAATTAACCTTATAAGATACGGTCAACTTTTTATTAATAATAAGTATAAATAATAGACTTCATAAATAATTATGCTGTACTTTATTTGAAATTCATTTTAAAATCCTTAAATCGCATTATTTTAGAATCCTTTATTAAATAACTAGAGTATTCTCAAATGCCCTTTAGATTATACAAACATACAATTTGATTAAAAAAATTTTTTATCTTTTCAACTATTTAAGTTAATTCTGTCTTATGATTTGATCTTTATTCTATCTCTGAAAATTCAACTTCAAGATTTTACAATGCTGAGAAAAGTTACACAAGGAGCAAATTGTCTGATACTACCCTTCTCAATTAGAAAGTCAGTAAAACTTAAAACTACTTCTAAAATTTGCGTTCATTCAACCTGTCCGTTCTCAAATAATCTTAAAATTATACTTTCGATAAATTTTATTTATCTATAGCATATAGTAAAAAGTGGGAATTTACGAATCCGCATTTTACGGTGTACTTGGCTGACACGTAAATACGCTCTCGTCGAGTTGTCTTTTTTACGACGACCACGATGACGAAGTCAACCCGTGCGAAATTTTCTTTTAGGTGAAACTTGGCACACAGGAAGGGCGAGTTTATTTCCGCCGCTCTAACGAAAATGAAAAGGGCGCGCGCGCGCGCGCTCGAGTACTGCGAATGATGTAAGGTTTATTTTTCAGACGAGACTGAGTAATTACAACTCGAAGAAGTCAGAAGTAAAATCGTGAAAAGCGCTACTTTAAGAGAGGGTGAATGTTTCTCGCTCTCTTCCTTTTTTTCATTTATTAAGAATTTAACTTGCTTCAAGGTTTTTCATTAAAAAATGTAATTTACTAAAAATTAAGGCCATTGTAAGCCGCGTGACAGTTACTTTTGACTCTTAATTGATCTAGACTACCTGCGATTACTTGGGTAATGGAAATACTTTTAATGATCGTTTGTCATTCTGTATTCAGTTAATGAATATTTATGCTAAACTTTAATGCGTTTTCACTTATAAAGGAATTTTACTTTTACATACTTTCGAATCAAAAACATTTTCATACTCAAATAATTTATTATCAAAACTTATTATAAAACGTTTCAGGTATCCTTCCAACTTTTCAATTAAATTACATAAACAATTTTGAAGTTTTAAAAAAATAATTTGACTTTTGCAAAAAACTTGGTTTTTGCATACTATAGGCACGATGTATGCATTTCTCTAAATTAAAATCATAACCCTTATTATATAACTTTTATCAAATAATTTTCTGTAAAAAATATTGTTGCGTAATCTGTCGAAGAATTGAGAGAATTTATAAATTCATTTTTGCGATGACGAAAACATAAATTCCATATAAGTCTTGCCTAAATGCTGTTAAGTTGTAATTTATTTCTTACCTTATTTTAATTTTTGTTGCATTTTAAAATTTTTAATTTTTAATTTTATTTATGTTATTTATTTATTTATATTTATTAACTTATTAACTCATTATAAGCCAACTCTGCAAAAATACTGCTTCTCACCTCTTCAAAAATTTCACATTTTTCTTGTACCTGTTAAGTAGCCATTCTTTTGCTGTGCTTGCGTTTACTCGACTCAGTCATTTGTAACCAGCTGACGACACTCTCTTAACCTTCGCATCAGTCGCGCATGATCAAAGAGGCCCGCGCGCAGAAATAACGAGAAAACGCCGTGTGCGTGTAACGAAAATGACATACGCTTTGGCTGTACGTCAAAACTAGACGGTTCAATTAAGCAAGGGCGTGTGTATCGGTTACTCGATGGTACCCCACAAAGACCGCAAACAGTAAAATTGTTCTTTTGTCAGGCAGTAGCCTCACAGCCAGATACGTGGCAGCTGTGGAAAATATTGTAACTGGCCTATTTTTTTTTTCTTTTATTCTTTATGCTTTTGTAGAATTTCAGCGAAAGCACGTTTTGATTTTTTCGATACCTTCTCGCAGGCTTTGTTGCGCAAAGTGTGAGTGTTTTATAGATAACATTTTTCTGACAAAATACTTGCCTCAGAGATCTTACAGTTATTTCTTGTATGCATATAAATTTTCCATTATGATTAACTGAATGAAATTTTTATCTTTAACTTCAATATATAAGTATTTTAAACCATTTTTTTAAGATAGATATTATATATTTTTTCGCCGGAAAGAACTTAAAATAACTATGAAAAAGTGAAATGAAATAAATAGATAAATAAAAATATGATTTTGGTACCGTAGCCATTCGATTTTACAGACTGTTATACTTGTCCGTAAATTTAGTTTTCAGGGACAAGCCGTAAAACTGGGTTTTATGATCTGAAAAACTATTTTTAGTGTAGGTGAGATATCCGATACTCGTTTTACGTAGGCGTAATCACGAAAAACGCATTATGCTACTATATTGCAAAACTTTATTCACTCCCGAAAAATACGTATTCGATAAAATTGAATTACCAGCATTATAAACATTAAAAAATAATATATATATGGTACCAGTGATATTGAGCACATTTTAGCTCTACACAGAGGCTTTACACCAGATAATTAATCCTTTCTTTAATTGTACACACCAATAAATAAAATTATTAAAAACAAAATTTCACGCTGACTACTTTTGTTAACCGCCTTAATTGTTTATAAAAATTAAACAATAAAGACTCTTCGCGCGGTCCGAGCATCTGCGCATGCGCCAGCGACCAACGCCCCGCGCCTTGCGCCGTGCTGCCGGCGGGAAGTACGGGAGTTATTTCGCGCGCGATCCGCTAGGTGGCGCGTCCCCCTCCCTGGCCGTCACGCGGCAGGGTAGGCGAGCTTCGGGGATATAAGGGCCGGCTCGGCACTCGCGGACTATCGCCGTTTCGCAGTTGGTCATTGGCTAACCCCAAAGACAGACAGCAATAAAGGTGTTTTTTTCTGGTTGTTAAATAAGTTTTCTTATTTAATCACCGGTCCTTACGAGGCTTGCCTCGTTTTTCGTTGATCACTTCGGATCAATCCTTTACTTCATCCTACCTCTCGCCTCTCGCCTCTCGCCTCTCCGGATCAGACCACTTCATGAGGCCGAGAGCAGTTCAGGTCGACGCAGACACCGGAGACTCCAGCAGCGTTGCCTCTCCGCCCGCTGCCACCACCGATCCTGGGGAAGGCGGCAGCAGCAGCAAAAGTGGCGGCCGAGCCCAAGGAAAGGGCCCCGCCGCAGCCGAAGCGGCAGCCAAGCCCAAGGAAAGGGCCCCGGCGACAGCAGCAGTGGGACACGTCCAGTCCTCCAAGTCAACCTCAGCCACCTACCAATTCCTCGAGCCAAGTGCGCCACAGCCAGAGCTGGAGGACATCGTCCGGGAGATCCAGCGGAAGGAACGAGCGCACCCCCCGCCGAAGCTACAAGAGGGCCCTAGAGGCCGGCCTGCCTGGGTGGTGTAGCCGACACCAAGTTGGGCGAGCTTTCTCTCGTCAAGACTCGATACTGAGTCGACGTAGAGGGGTCAGTGCTATGTCCTCAGTGCTTAGCACGAGCCGACATCACTTTTACACCGTGACAATTAACACAATACCAAATACGTCGTAAACGCAGTTTGAAGTCTACACATTAAGTTTTGTGTTAATTATTACGGTGTAGAAGTAGTCAACGTGAAATTTTGTTTTTAATAATTTTATTTATTTATTTACAATTAAACAAAGTATTAATTATCTGGTGTAAAGCCTCTGTGTAGAGCTAAAATGTGCTCAATATCACTGGTACCATATATATAACAAAATCGTAAGATTACTCGAAATTATGAGAAAAAATATTATTTTTTCATCAGTCCTTAATGATCCATTTCTATTCCGGGCACAGAAAGGGCCTATTTATAAATGCTTTTGGTAAAAATGTACAGCATGTAAGAATCGATACGGTGGCTTTTTGAGATAAGGATGATGTTATTAGCTCTAAATAAACTTAATAAATTGAACAATCATCAATTTTTTTGCAGAACGGCCGAGCAAGCAGCGAAAGTAGTGAAGATGGCGCCGGAAGCAGCGCTAGCACGTCGCGCGGCGCTGGAAGCGGCTACGGATCCGGTTGTGCCGGTGGTTGGCGCAGCGTCTTCGGAGCGGTGTCTGGACGAGAGCTCAGGCTCTACGAATGCGCGCCCTGGAGTCCTGAGGCATGGGCATCGCCTAGCATCACTTGTCCACTTATTGCCACGAGGTCAGTACTTTAACATAATTTCTGCTTTAAGAGATAACATTTATTTTCTATGGTTATACATAAGAGAAGAGTTGTATTCTTAATTTAAGATGAATAGAATGAGCTTATCAGATTGGATATATCTCTGTAGTATAACTAATAAATTTGATAAAATATCAATTATGTATCTAAATCTATTATTAATAGATCGAGACACAAATGCAGGACTTAATTCAACTTAATTGTTAATTATTTTAATTACCACATCGTTGTTTTTATAAAGTTTTTGAATTAGTTACATTGTTGGTACGTAGAAAACTGTATTCATCCTGTATGTACTCTTTAAATTTTAAATAGTGAAAATTTCCACTTTTTACTCTTTAGTGGAAATTTTCACTATTTAAAATTTACAGAGTAGAAGCGTCATTTGGTTTATATCAGCAAAATAATAAATTAAATTAAACAAATTAAATGAAGAAAACAATTACTTTATACAACGATTTTTTAAATCTCAAAGCTATTACTTTAATAGCTGAATTAAATTACAACCAAATCACTGTTTTTAAATAAGTAATTAAATTAAAATTAATCTTCATTCGATGTTAAGTTTATCAATAATTGCTTCGTAACAGTTATAAGTATTCTGAAAGTCATCCTTCAGAATATAAAAAATGAAGCGATCACTTTGTAAACTGATTCCTCAAAAAGCAATCTGTTATATAGCAATGAAATCCCAAACGAACCCTCCCATCTGAAGTCGGAAATAAAAGCAAGCCCTCTCGGCGCAGTCAGCTGAACGTTAGCCGCAAAGTAAGCCATCGTCAATCACGGTCTCAAATCGTTCTTCAGCCACACAATCGAGCAAAGTTCTTGGGCTCCCTCCCCCCCGTCCCCGAAGTCGTCAACACGATGACCCTTATTTACACGTCGCGTGCCTCCGCCTGTTTACACGCCCGGCAAGTGCACCGCCCTAGTGTGTGTACGTATATCCGCGGCAACGGATCGCGCCGTCTGATAATAATTAACGCTCGGTCGGCTCCGGCGGCTCGTAAAAGTTAAGGACCGTGACCGAGCGACCTCCTTCGACGCTCAGACTCCAACCCACTGTGCGGATATTGTGTGGATGTGTGTGCAAGCCCCTGTGACTCTATGTGCCTGTGTAGAAGTGCTCAAAGTCTCCCACGAGGTTGTGCAGAGCGAGCTTTAGTGGTTTGCGATTTCCGGCTGCGGCATTTCGGGGGATCTTGTCTTTGGATAATTTCGACGGCACTGATGCACTCCTGAGAGTGGCTGCAGCTGGATTTTCACTGCTCTTTGAAATATAAAATAGTCTAATCTATACATTGGATTGGACCTTTTGAATAATAATCATGGAAATGGAATAACACTTTTTATAATTATTAAAATAAAAAAGTAAAGGTAATAAATATAAGAAAATTAAGCGTAACGTAAACAAAGTTCAATCACAGGGAGCGCACGACAATTATTTCTATATCGTCGACCGATCTTTGCTCGTTTGCGATCACGCAGCCTCGCTGATAATTTTTCAATCCTTAATTAGTCCCGCGATAAAAGTCACCAATTTTTCTTGAGCCTGAAAAAGGTCGCTAATTAATTAAGTCAAATAAGCGCCACTCAGTTTCTCATTAATTAGACTAAGGAGACGGGGTAACGATAAAATTTATGCATCAACATTGTCATTGACAAATAATATCCTTTTAAGATTAAATAACATAGTTTTACTAAATTATCTCTTGAAATTACAAAATTTTATCAAAAACATATTTTAGAACAATTAGAATTATTGTAATGATATAGATAATGAAGATCTTGAACAGAATAGTATTAACGGAATAGAATTTAGTAATCGCAAATGGTTCTCCTATTCCCAAAGTTCTGAAATTCTACGTCTAATTGTCATGTAAATTGTTACATGTTTGAAATACAAAGATCCATATTATAATTCAAATATGCTTTGTCGTAATAGCAAATTACGGTATCCACTTTCTTCAATAATCTTGAATATTCCAGTATGTACATTCTTGACGTGATGTAATGTAAATTTGTAATTTATATTAAAAATCGTGCAATTAAATCCATTCGACAAATCACTAAATTCAAATAGACATAAACTATTAAATTTAGCAAATAGATATGATTAAATCGATTAAGCAAAAAATAATTTCCGCACACATTGGATTCAATAAAGATTCAATTATCGATACAAAGCCTGCGTAGCCCCGCATAATAATCCCGGCCTCTGCTACGCAAAACAACCAATCTCCCGGCGATAACAAACTCATTTTCCATCCAGCGACGAAACCGAGCGCGGCCCGCCGCGTCGTCATCGCACGCAACCGTAAAGATTACAGCCCAGCACACGACAGACGCGCAAGCCGCATGCATGTACAGGCCGCATACGTGACTACTTGTATTATACATATAATATATATAGATACCTACACACGTATATGCGCCAGCTATACTTACTGCATATACATATCTATACGTATGCGGCAGCTCTCGTATTTACAGATCACGTACACAGAGCTCACTTTGTTTGACGAGGGTAGCAGCGCCGAGGCTCTAACGATTAATCACTCGCTATTAATTAACCGGGAATCGTTCTTCCCTCTGACGGGCGAATTTTAATTTTCTTGTACTGATGGCTTGCTTTACTTTTATACTTCATAAATTTTTCTACTTTTTGGCGGAAGAGAGATAGATGAATTATTTGCTTCTTGCTGATATGTGTGGGAGAAGCTCTAGGTCCAAATTTCATATAGCGGAAAGATAAAGAAAGCTGAAAATAAAAGGATTTTTCCAACAAAAATATTAACTCCAAATTATATTAAAAGTTATTATCACTTTTTTTTTTGTCTAAAGGAGTAAAAGAGGAACAAACACTTCTTTTGGATATTTGATCTTGTCGCTAACTGCCAATACTCGATCTCAAAGTTACTCTTGAAATTGGAATATCTGTTGCCTGGCTATATCTGGCTATGTGCTGCTTTTTTTCTATTTTTTTTTTTATCATTTTTCCTCTGCCACCGAATCGTGATCTCTTATCGCGACTTCAGTTGTCGTATTTTAATGTCGTGACATGTTTCCGATCAAAGTAGATATATATTTGATGTTGCGGATATTGACTTGTACGTTTTTTTTCTTATTTTATGTTATTTATAGCGTACGAAAATAAAATACTCATATCCAAATTTTTTCTACTCTAATATTGGGACAACTTCATTTAATGATAAACTTTAATAATTTTCTCATTCAAAATTGTATCTTTTTATATTTTTCTTAAATCGTAGTCATAAACTTTAACCGCATCTACATATTTTAAGTTCTAACAAAACAACAAAGTCTTAAAGCTCCTTCCAGTTTGCAAAAAGCCCAGCATTACATTTTTTCGCTACTCTTATGCAAAACCACATTTTCCCCACAGCGTCGACTTCATCCCTTTTTCCCTTACCCACACACGCTTATACATACACAGAGTCAAACCTCTACATACCGTCTCAACCTCGGCATCCGGCCTGCAATTACGCATCCCATTATTTCCGTCGGTTATGCGGCCCCCTCCCTGAGCACACGCGCGGGCGCCGCACGGCGGAGTTTTGGTCGCGATCCTTAACGACTCGCTACATAATAACGCTTTTGCCTTCGCTCAAGCTCGTGTGCGCAGACGCGTCTTCCGCCCTCCCCGCACCGATAAACTTCAAACTCCTGGCAGCAAAGCTGTCCCGAGCAGCGGTGCGGGCGCTCCTACCTCGCTTGTCCCGCGTGCATGCAAATGTTTCAATCGAAGCGCGAGATGGGATATCGAGAGTCGCGACTGAAACTTTGCGTGCAAGCGCGCTCCGGTAATGAATGACTGGGCGTTGCGCTGCTTAGAGAATGAAGCGGGGGATGGTTGGCGATTTTTTTCTTCCGAACGAAATTTTGGAAGTTGGGAAAGGTGTTGGAATTTTCGAAATATATACCTGGGGAGTTTTGTGGTTTAAGAGGAATTTTGGGTTTCGAATTACTGGGACTATACTTATACAGAGTTTTTTCACCGGTCCTAATCGAGCTTGTTACACGAGTCTCTAGTAATTAAAATTTTGTAAATTTAACTTCACCCAAAATTATTATCGTTTTAAAGCACCTGAACCACAGTATGGATTAAAAAAAGCTAAGCGGAACTTCAAAAATTTCGGGAATATGTGATCAATAATTATTTAAAGTTTATAAAATTTTAATTTAAAAATCTAATAATAATAATAGATTTCAATAAAGAATGCAATATTAAAAATCTGAAATATGATTTCTGAGAAATTTTTCCAATTCAAGGAAGCCCGAGAACATATCCTTATCTAAAGCGCGCGCAGCGAGAAACATCATCATCCCAGAGGCATCCATATAAATCCCCGTAAGGCCGTTGGCAAACAAACGCGGCGTCGCCGAAGAAAGGTCGAAAGGCCAGCACTCAGATAAGAGCGAGAATCCCGCAGTCCATTCAGAAGCTCGGAACTTCTGCGAGCCGGTAACCAGCCAATTGTAACGTCTCTCTTCCTCCCTCTCTCTCTCGTCGAGAGCAAACTAAGCGGACGCTGTACAAAATACGGGACGAGGGACAGAGAGAGAGAGAGAGAGATAGATAGAGCGAGAGGACAAGAGGAGGGAGACAACTGCGCCACTTCCCCTTCCGTGTACGCGCTGTCGATGTGAGTTCCGGGCCAACTTGGATTAATTTGTCCCCTCGCACGCGAGACAGCAGCCGCTCTCTGCTGTGTTAAACGCGCCGCTGCCGTCCGACTCCGCCAAATTATTGTGCGATCCTTTGCTTTCTGCTTTTCACTCGCTTCTTATTCCTTTTTCAAGCTGATTTCGCCTCCTTTTTTTCCGGCCTCCACTTTCTTTTGCGAATTTTGCATTTTTTTTCTTTTCTATGATACTTGTGTTTCTTGTTAGCGACATGCGATTAGCGTTAAAAGTACGAAAGTAAGTTCGCGAGGTGTTGTTTTCTAGTTTTTTTCCAAGCCTTGGAGAGAGCCAGGCTAGCGTCGTATTTCGAAAGTTCAACTTCGAAAGTTGCCAAGTTTCGCTCGTACATGGAATTAGCGGAAGTTGCGCGCCCTATTGTTCCCCTGTAAGAGCGTATTTTTAACTATTTCATTAAAAACATCAGCTTTTTGCAAGGGCGCGGCAGCCCTCTTTTCATAACGTTATTTGAATTTCTTTTTTTAATAAACTTATTTTAATTTCATACTTGAGTTTTAATAATACTGTTTTAATAATTTCAAGCATGAGTTTTAATAAAGTTTGTACCAAAGAAACTCGCTTCATTTTGTATGTTTTCAGCATAATAAACTTTATGAAATATCCTTTTCAAACGCGATATTATTAAAAAATATCATCCTCGTTATTTATTAACAAGAATTTATTTAAAAACTAACCATTTGTTCTACTTAACATTTATTTCAAGAAAAGTTGTTACAAGAACAAGAAAAAGTTTACAAAATTAACCTGGTTTCCTTTTTACTTCGCCCAGACTCACAATGCAGCCGCAATTTAAATAACAAAAACCATAACAAAGGCTCAAGAAAAAAAGATGCCAAGAGGGAAACGAAAAAAAGGCGAAAACCATAAGCTGCTGACACTTTATCACAAAGCCCGTGAAAAATCTTTCTATAAAACCTTGGAATCCATCATCCCGCGTGAAGGATGACCCTCTATTGCTTTTGAGATCGAAAAATTCAAACTTCCGCTCCAACCCTTTTCATTTTTTTCCCTTCCTCTACATAACAAAGCCATTTTAATCCAGAAAAAAAAACATCCACATCCGTGGTCGCATGTGTAATGCATTTTAATTTCGTTTTTCCGTAGGATAGTTCCGCTCTCGGGTACAGAACGATAATAGGAAAATCGTGGGGCCGCTGTCGCCTATCCATCTTGTACCGCCGCAGAGCGGTTATTACACCCGAAAGTCGCGCAGCGATGAAACGATTCCGAACTGGCGAGCGCTGGAAGAAGACAGATATCGACAGCACGTTGATTTCGTGGGGAAGAGACGGGTTAGCTGCTAGTCTATATTTCACGACGTCCGCTATTTATTCAGTGCGCTGTGCAGCGAGCGCGCCGAGGGATCTGTTTTTTTTTTCTTTTTACTCACGTTTGTGCACGAGCATAAGGCCTATCAATCCCATCGATCCGTTAGTGAGCGGTTGAAGTTTCTTAGAGTGGGATTTACCGGTTGACGAGGACTAAATTTAGAGGGCTGACAGGGTTGTTTCAGGTAGTTTTTTTGATGAACTTAATTTTGTTCGATCTTCTAGAGGAAAGTAAAAGGCTGCAGCAAAATCTATGAATGATATATTGATTTATTTGCTTTCCATTGATAAATCCGGTAAAACTTAGCGTTGGCTTAATTGTTATTCGATCTAAGGAATTACTATTTTATATATAAATAACTATACTCAAGGACAAATTATTCCGATGGAATGATTAACTAAAAGTCTATATTAATCAAATTAGAAAAACACTGTATCTAGTTTGGTAAGCATATCATACCTATCAGGAAACATATCATTAGAATCTTTAAAATTATTTGAGTAATTTAATCGAGATTTTATAATTAGATATTACAAACATGCAGATTTACTCGAATAGATACATTAATTTGAGTGCCTTTTTAACATTAATTTAAACAATATGTTATGAGAATTTAAACAAAGCATACGGCTGTTACATTGCAATTATCATTAACAACTCATGAATATTCGTGAAATATTTAATATTTATTCATAAATTCAGAAAATTTACCGCAGTTTGGAACTCCATAAGTAAATCACAAATCCATTTTCTCCTGCTTTCTATCTCGAAAATTTTCGCTCATCATAATGTGCTCAAACTTCTCGTAACCATTAAATAATTACCGGCGCCATTACGAATGCTCTCGCCAAAATAGCTGTGCTTCCAAACTTATTAATTCACTAAAACTTTGTTTTCATTTAGACCATTCATCTCTGAAACTCACGCACCAAAACACTCGTACACACTTCAAAACGCTACATGTACAATGATTTTCCTCAAAGCTTTTTCCGGCCATGTAGCAAATCAAGGCTTTGTAAATTAATTCAGTAGTTCATGCAAGGACTCTGTCTTTTGCTTTCTGAATACAATATCCTGGATTCAAAATTTCAACAAAATATATGTATAAATATCTGTATAAGGGCATAAAGAAAACTTTTATAGATAGGCTTAAAATAAAAAAAAATTAAATTAGCACTTGAAACCTTGAGTGCAATTGATTTGCAATATTTTTGGCGCAGATCTCTTCTTATAGATCTTCTCTGTTAAAATGGAACCTCGGATTTCTTTACGAGGTTAAGTCAGCCATTTTCGTTTAACGTCTCATATTTATCCCAAGTTTGTTACATCGCTGTCGTCTCTGATATTAAAGTTTAATTTTTACTTATAAGAATAACAATTTATTTAAAAAAAAATCTAAAAAATTAATAACTTCAATTTTAAAAAATATAATTTGTTAGGCCTGTGAATTGCGAAGTAGAAATGTTCGTGCTTGGTCAGACCAGTATTTTCTTGTTCATGCACCGCTACTTATACTACTTAAAATGAATGAAATAAACAGCAACAATTATTAAGTTCTACTGTCGTTTAAAATAACGTTAAATTTTTATTAGATTTAATGTTTTTTTATATTTTACACAAGCAGCCCTTTCTCAAAATAAATTGAGACATAAAGTTAATCACATACTACTATATTTTTCCAAAGTACAAGCTGTATTTTTTATCAAAAAATTAAAAAAGTGTAAAAAATGAAAAGAAAATGAACTGATGTTACGAAGTATATCTATCCCTTTGAAAAGAACTTCGCAGGAGGGCAGCATAAAAACGTCACAACTAAAGCAGCTTTCTCAAAGCCACCGCTAGCTCATAAAGTCGGCACGTAAAAATAAACGGCTTTAACGTCTCGAGGCCCAATTATGAATCGGCCGGAGGAAATTATCGGCCAATATCGCGACCGGACGCGCTCAAAAAGAGGCAGCGCGCGCGCGAGTTTAACGACTTATCGACCGCGCTGAAGCACAAAAAGCCAGGACCGTCGGCAGAAATAAACCTCGGCACTTTGGATTATTGCGTCATTATGCATTATGGGCCAGAGAGCGAGAGCCTGATAATCAGATGGGAGAGCTCGAGTGCTATTTGACGGGCCTCCCACTGGACGCGCTTTATTGCTCGACTTTTTCGCTTTGCGGCAGATTCCATTTGAATCATATGCGTGTTTTTATGGAAAAATGTTATTTTTTTAAATAATTTATTTTACCTCATATTTTTTTATACTGGTATAGCTGGTTGATGAATTTTTCAGAAATTTTTCCATCAAGAATTCTCTAAACTATGAAATTGCTGTGCTGTAATTCTTCTTTTGCTTACTAAATATTTTGTCCTTCGGACCTTTAGGTTTTCGTATATTTTGCAGGTTTAAAATATTTTTTAGTCGAGCATCATAAAAAAAATTCTGCGATCCGGAATATTTTATTTTTCTTTTATGGAAAGCACCTGCAGATCTGTGAAAGATTTTATCTGAAATCAATGGAGGTATAAACTTAAAAATAAAATCAGTTTGATATATTACTAAAATAACAAAAGTACCGAAAAAGTATTCAATATTACATAGACAAAAAATTTATGTTACAAAGGTGAGAAAAATTTATTGAAAACTGATTCAACAAAAATAACTTTTACAATAATATTTAGTATTTCTAAAGAAAAAAATTTATACGCTATAGTTTATACATAAATACGAAAAATATTTTTATTCTAAATTGATTCAAGTCAATCAATCAGGCATCCATTTCGACAAATCTGTATCTGCTCTGTAAAGCTGCTTGTAAATTTTACTAAAAACTAAAAAAAACTATAGAAATTTCCATGAAACCATATCCCAACATCCCGCACCGCACCATTATATTTTTAGCATTCTTAAAAACCTCGGCCGCATCCGGGCAGTGTTCCACCGATTTTACAATCCGATCAGCTTCCCAAAACTTTCTCCTGAAACCGCTCTGGCGCAAAAAAAAACAAAGCGCGTCGGAAAAAATCCCCCAAACGAAAGCCCAGCTTCCACACGAGCTGCATGCAAGTAATAGGCGTCCGGCGGCTCGCATACGAATAACGGGGTTATCGGTCCGGGGGCTCGATCGTACCTCCGGGACCTTTGCCGGCGTCCAACGACGTTATTCAAAAAAAAGGGCTGGACTGCGCGCTTTTTTTCCGACTCTTTTTCGTACCACCGAGGGAGCAAATTCGACGGATGTTGATCGGGACCGGATTCAGAGCGCTGTTTGCTCGAAGGTTCGCGCGCGCTCGCGGTGAATTTGATTTTTTTGTCGGGCTGGTTTTGTACCTCGATGGATTTTAATTCGTTATTATTTTGGCATTGGTGCGCGCAATCCTCAAGCTCTGCTATGTGACGGTTAACAAAATATTTCTAATTTTAGATTAAAGAACAAAATATTACTAATCTAAATGCATTAATAATATTGTAAAAATTACATTTCCTCTAACTATGAGTTTAAATCATTTTTCTAATTAGTAAGTTAGCGTATTAACAAAGATTTATCTCTAGAACAAAACTTTGTATTCCAAGAAAATCTTCTGTTATCATAAACTGTGTGGAAATAATAATCTAAAGTCGAAGGTCTTTAAAAAGTTCTGTAAAGTCCGATACTTCATTGCTTTTGCAAGTATTATTATTTACCTGATGGAATTCTGCACAATTTACGATAGAAGGAATCATCATTTTCACGGTAACAAAGTATAATTCAAAGAAATGTTTCAATGAGTAACAAACTTTCCTGAAAGTGCATTCCGTCAAGTAGATAAGTTCCTCTACTTTCAATAATCTTAAAGTGAACCTTAGAGTATCATTTTCATATCATATATACATATAGTTTTAAATATTATTTTACAAATTTCAAAGACAGGAAGAAGCAATTAATAATTATTATCGATAAAAACAAAAACAAAAGATGTAAATAAACAATTCGAAGTAAAGATATCTAAAGACGAACGTCAACAAGCATTCCGATACTCTTAGCTCACAAGTCCATTGTTTACTGTTGCAGGCTTGTATCATCACCAACGAAGCAGAACGAAGCGGCGTGCAGCTCGAGCTCGACGATCCAGTACGGAGCTACCTTCGCCGTGCGCGTCGGCACCATTGACGGCGTGATAACGCACAATCTCAGAGCCGAAACAAGGAGGGATCTGGCCGCCTGGGCCAGGGCCATAGTTCAGGGCTGTCACTCGGCAGCGCATTCGCTCAGGGAGTACGCAGTTCGTGAGTATCTTTCAGATGTCTTCGTTTAGCTGTAATCTTTTTTCTTTATTAACTTTAAAACGAGCATTAAAGTCAAGCGCGCGAAGGGGGTTAATTTATAATGTATATGAAATTCAGAGAGCAGTAAGAAGATAAATTCAACGTCAAGCGTTGCTCTAAACATTAATCAATTTTCGCGAGATAAAGCAAAATCATTAAATCTCCGTGCGACTGCTCGTCGGGTATTCAAGCCACGTAAAACATTGCATCGTTCCGCCTCGAGAGCGAGAGCGGCGCGCGTCTGCTAGGAACGTCATATAAACGCAACTATCAATGAACGCCGTGCGCTGCTTTCCTCCTCTCGAAAAGCGCTCGTTGAGGCAAAAAAAAAAGGAAGAAAGAAGAAAAAAGAAAGCAAGGACAGACTGCGCGTCGTTCCGTGTTCTACCCTTTTTGCCGAGACCAAATCCACGAGCGAATCGAATTCGCCTCGCTAAGATTCTCTCTTCGTTTTCCGTCCTTGCATTTTTCCCCCTTTCCGCGCGCAGCGAATATCGTAGCAGCAGCAGCAGCAGCGCCAGCTTGCTCCGCGGAGGAGAGAGACTGAGGGGGCAGATTCCGAAGGAGACGAACGGCAATTTGCCTCGCGACGAGTCCGATAAACGACGCCGGGAAGAACGACGGCTATATCCTGAATCGTCTCTCGCTTTCCCGATTTTCTCCCTCTCAATAGCTCGCTCAATACATCTGTACGCCGTTCTGTAATCGTAAATAATTCGCTTATTTTCCAACGACCTTTTCCAATGCTTTACGCAAAATTTCTCAAGACGCGCACACTTATAATCCTCTTATTTTTACCATTATTTTTATTTCCAGCCCTTTGATCAATTTACCGCTAATTAAATAACCCTCTTTAAATAGCAACTTTTTAAAACATCTTTTTATCCTTTGAAATTTTAAATTTTAAAAACCCCACAGGAATAACTTAACCTCATAGCTTAACTTTCTCATTAAACTTTGAAAAAATTCAATTTCTTCAGAAAAATTTCAACAAAAAATAATTATTACTTTAATTCTAACATTTTAATAAGTAAATTTTAAAACTTATCTCCAGTATTTCTAAAAAACTATAAACCATAAGGTTTCTGCAAAACGTTTATTTAGTTTTTTAGAAATCTAAGAAACAATGTGTTCGCGCCGCTCCACATTCGTTAATAGTTAAGCCACGGTATTAATTACAAATGATCTATTCTATCAGTGTAGAGAATCCAATAACAATTTTTCGAAAATCGTAAATTCTCTCACATAGTTTCTTAATAACAATATTAGCAAAACATAGATAACGACCTCTCAATAATCATGATAATTCACAAAAATAGACAATCAACGATCCATCTCTCGAAATTTTAATTTCCAGGCTGCGTGTGGCAGGGCAGAGCCTGCCAGCTGGTGGTCCATCACGAAGAAGGCTTCGCCCTGTACGCGGCGGGCACGCGGGGCGTAGCCGGGAACGGCATCAGTCCCGGTTCGCCACCCGCGCCGCTCTGGCGACGGCCCTTCGAGAAGCTCAGGATGTCAGCCGACGACGGAGCACGACTGCTCTGGCTGGACTTTGGCGGCGACGACGCTGAGATCGTAAGTTGATTGATTTATTGCGTCAGTTTTGAAATTGTGCATTTTATGATTTGATTGTCGTGATTTTATTACAATTTACATGGGATTTGAGACATTCGTTCCCTCTCCTCCCTAAGTGCATAATCGTCTATTAAGAGCAAGTCAAAAATCTGTTTACTTGTAACTGTTTGATGTAATAAAATTCAATGCATCAATAACGAAAGGTCAGATTGTCAAAAGAAAAACAATAAGAGTATTTTTACTATTTAACGGATCTAGATCTAAAAGATCGACCAAAAAATTTTCAAAATATTTAATCATAGAATATATTTTAGAATCCATACTTTAAAATAAATTTCCATTTTGTTTTTATTAAAATATAAATTGGTGAAAAAATAGTCTGAACTGATCAATCTGTGTACACATTAATCTGTGACGGCATGCGGGAAAGAAACTCATTCTTCACCGAGCTATCGTCGGCTAAGATCCATCAACATTATCCGGACAAAAATCACGTGAAAATTAAAGAAAAAAATTACGCGTTACCTAAAAAGTTACTATACCGTAAGCAATACCTGCTATTTTCATTTTC
>JAPYZB010000515.1:0-20748 GCA_030522745.1 Eupelmus kiefferi | reverse complement strand
TAATGTAGGACTACACTTCAACTATCCTCATCACATTAATGGAAGTCGGATTTACAAAATTTGTGAATAATCAACACAAATTGATAGTTTTATAAATATTAATTAATATGGCCAAAGCATTATATTTCTATATTTATTAATTTAGATTGACGCTTTCTCATAGAGGAAGCTTTGTAATAGTAAAATTTCGAGTTTCGTCAATCGCTTTGGAAACATGTTTAGAAGTGTTAGAAGCATTTTTTTTACTTTTTAATTTTTTTATACAAAACTAGCCAACATAATAAATCAAAATTTATACAAATTATAGATACCTATTAAGATTTTATATCATCATGATTTTTTCTAAAGCAGTTGATCATTTATTTTATGAGTTATGAACCTTCTTTAAAAAAACACATGTATATTCAAAATAGATAAATGGTAATAGATAAATCAAAAAATTTTTATGGAAAATATAGGTATTTTTATACTCTTTCAACTGCTTTTTGTTCGATCTGAATATCTTAAAGCTATCATTTAAAAAAATCGAAAATTAATTTTTCGAAAATTGAAAATATACGATAAAATAAAACGCATGAATGAAATAAAAAAACTGATTTTTTGCAAAAAACGAAAAATGCGAAATCAATAATTTATCCTTCCTTAGATATATCTATGAAGAAATTTTTGATATTTTTAATTTTTATAATATACATATCCTATCGAGTAAATAATTATTTAATTTTTATTTTGCGTATTTCACAACAGCATGACCGAAAGTACAAACTTATCCTCATAACTAACTAATTTTAGAAGTTAATGTATGGACCTACAATTTTAGTTTTCAATGCATTCAACATTATAAAAATTGCAAATTTTAATAAAGTTGTCGACAATTAAAAAAAAATATACTTAAACATATCTAATATTTAAAGTATATAATATACATATAGGAACAATAACTCATCGATAAAGTATGTTTTTAAAATTCAATAATATTTTTTTTGTATAGTTCGAAGTGTCATAAAGTAACACACGTTTGAGTACATATACTGAAAAAATTAAATTTGTTTAAATAAAAAACTAATTTTTGATTTTAAAAAACTATGCGCATTTATACCTACCTGAGAAAAAAAATTCATACCAAGTGTTGGCATAATATAACTATATTTTATATGTATTGGTTTTTGGCACCTTTGCATCACAATAACTAATGCCTGAGTCATTCTCTTTGATTTACAAAACCAGAGATTATCATAAAGAGAAAAAATAAGGTCATGATTCTGAAATATAAAACAAAAACTTAATGAATATAATTTAACAAAAAATGTGACAATAATATTTGAAGTTACTTTCTGAAGTATTTTTTCTCCACTATCCGCATACGCATAGAGTCTACTTGTCCCTAGAGCTAATATTATTATAAATTGTCCAAATGATACCGTCGTAATTTTAGTCTGAAAAAAGAAGACAATCAACTGTGATTGGAGTTTTATGTTAAAAATTGTTCAAATTTTCATGATTCAAAAAAGCATATTTTCTTTCAATAAACCTAGTAGAAATAATTCCATTTTATGGCTAGTTAATCCCTAGGAAAAATGGATTCAATGCTATTTCTTAACCTTTAACCATTTTAAATGGGCAAGTTTCTACGAAAGAAGTTGTGACTATAATATAACTTTGAAATCTTCTCTTTGTTGTGATACCAAAAACTTTAGTTACGTAAAAAGGTACTATTCTTAATCACTCACTTGTAATATAATAAATGCACCGGTAACAAAGTATCCAAAATATGCTATAATTACTTTAATAATAATAAACCGAATGGTAGAGCTGAATTCTTCAATCAACCTATATGTAAAAACATGTTGAAATAGATTGCTTTTATTATTTGATAAGTAAGTTTTGCAACGAGTAAAAAACTATATTAAAATGGGTTTGCTGTTTAAAATAATGAATTTTAATTATTAACATAGAATTACTATTGTAGATGATGTCAATCGTATTTTTAATTTACTTTTTAAATACATTTTTAATTTACTAAGAAATATTGTAATGATGGAAGAAATATTTATTGCAATTAAGCATAATTAATATTTTAATATAATAAATTTTTGTATTATAATTAGATGTAACGAGAAATTTTTTTGAATGTGTACCTCTCATGGTAGCTTCGCTTATGTAACAAGAGCTTAAAGACGTTCTCTAGCTGCAGAGGTGCTCATCTCGTGTTTAAATTAGCAAATTATGTTTTAAGATATTATGTAGTTATTATCTCATTAGATATGTACCTCAACCTTTGTATGAACCTCAAAAATCGTAATATCTAATACTAGAATGATAATAGAAAGTGTCTAGAGTATCAAGTATTCCCAAAAGTCGAAAGGTTGAGAAACACTGTGTGCACCTATATAGATATACTGATAGCATGCGATTGAAACATTGGATTGTTCTATCACAATAAAAAGGCCCGCTTGCCCATGTTTAAACAAAGGAAACTCATTCCATAAATATTCAAAAATAATATATATTTTTTCCAGCAAAAGTTATTGTACCACCGTTTTACAATGAAGAAAAACGTCGATTCAAGAACGTTTTCTCCATGTTAGAAGTTTAAGTAGAACCCATGTTAAAACGCCGAAACTTTAAGCTTTAATAACTCGAAAATTCACCCCACTGCCCTATTAAGTCATTAATAATTTTTCTAGGATAGTGAAAGGAACTCAATCTCAAAATTTCAAAAAAAGTTATCGTAATTTTATTTTTTAGAGAACGTCCTTAAGGCGGCTTTGGAGGTTAGATTACGTTTTGTTTCCGTAGTTTACAGATTACTCTTTTACTTTTTAAGATTTTAATTTGTATATTTTCTACCATTCTTTTCAATTTAAAGAATAATAAAAAATTCAAAAATTCAAAAAACTTTGTAAACTGAAAGAATAATTTGTAAATTACGAAACTGAACCTAATTTATCTTCCACACAGCGTACGGGAACTTCGTTTTCTCGCACACCCGGTGGGAAACGTGTGCATCAAAACAAACACATTTCCGCACTTCGTGTCAAAAAATTATGAACGATACGTGGGCAATAAAGTGATTTTAACGTTGTGTAAACTTTCCGCACTTGCCACGCTCGTACGTAAACGTCCACCCGAGGTTAAAATCACTTTACCGCACTTGTGTCGTAAATGACTATTCAATAAACGCATTAATTAGCATTACAAGTTGAATATGACCAAAGATTTTTTCATTTTCATTTTATGACAGTGTCGTGACGTGTCACTGAACTGCCAGTATTAATCTATTTCACTTGTGTTAAAATTTAAAAAATTATTATTTGAGGTATTTATTCGAAAAAATATTTATTTAAGTGAATACATTTATGATAAAAATACTTTAACCCAAAGTAATATGAATTTTTTATTAATTTTTTTATTAAAGCTACGTTACCAAAGAATTTTTTGATGTTGATCTATGCAATTGACTAATTGTTTATAATTATAAGCTTCTGAATAGTTTTCTTTTAAAAAATCCAATTCATCGATTGCACTATATATTACAGTCAAGCACAAGTAGTCCACAGTCACCAAACTAATTGTGTTTAATAGTACAAGTATCTGATGACATATCAAAACTGCATTTAAAGTTGGATCCACAGTTGAAAAAGGATACCATGTTACTAAAGGTAGTGTTCCCATCGGTACAATACTCATTTTCAAAATATAAGTTATCGCAATTAACGCAAACAAAATCAACCACGTAAACTGTATATTAATTAAATCCTTTGAATTTTTTTCTATTATTTCATATCTTTTTCTATCAGCATAAATTATTGTCTTGAAGGACTGATATAAATTAAAAGATATATCTAATAACTTCTATAATTATAAAACCTTGTTATTATTATAATTATGTAATAATTTTTCTAAATAAATACAAATTTATTTTAAGATAAATATATTTTTTAATATGAGAAATGATCAGTGTAATACAATGTATATACATAATGTCACGGAAGAAAAAAAAATTTAATTTAATTAAATTAATTCATACCTTAAATCGAACTCGTTGAAATCTTAAAACTATAAAACACGTTATACTTTCGAAAATTATTAATAATTCCATCCAAGCTGTCAAAAAATCGGACAAATTATCCAGTGACTTATAAGTTGCCATACTTGTAGGTAAGATTATCAAAGCATAATTTGTTAGTATAAAAAACCTTGTGAAACTATAAAGATATAAATTAAATTTTGTAGTACTAGTTTCTGGAGGCCAAATCGCTTGTAATTTCGCTAATATTATTATAAATTCCGAGAAGAATATTTCTCGCATTTCTGTATACATTTTATTCTCACTTTTGTAAAGAATATATTTTTAGTTTGAAATAGCGAATGTAATAAGCTTCTGTTCACACAACTCCTAATTTTAAAAGAATTTTTAACAATGGAATCTTTAGATAAACTATAGATCACTTACATATCATACTTTTTGAAAATTTTTTTAATATATGATATAACAATTCTTTGCGATACCGTTTACTTTTAATTAAATTGGTCCAAATACGAATTCAAAGTTGATACTAAAATTAATATAATATATAGAATGATGATATTTTATATGATATTTCAAAAATATTATATAAGTCCCGTTTTAAACAAATTTATTAATGACAAATTAAATTGATCGAGACTCTTCGATACACAACCTACGGATACTGTTATCAAGTAATTTGCATTTTGAAATAAGTACAATCAACGTAGAACTATTCCAAGCTAAAATTTAATGTGATAAATATGTATTAATTAGCTTGTATCTTCACATTGCGACAACGATAATTGTACACTTTATATGATGTACTTCCGTAGTACCGTACTACATTGTTACAATTATAATGCATAATTTAAAATTTTTACACCATTAATATAAAATAATGCCAAGATAATTGGACGATTATTAATCAATAATAATTAATTAACGACGTATAAAAGTATCTATAAAATTAATTAAAATATCATTCAAACTTATTATAATTGATTACAAAAAGTAGACTATTAGCAAGAGAATTATCATTAAAATAATATGACAAGATTTTTTTCTTTAATTAATTATTCTATTTCCACCTCTACAGCCCTGTCAATTTTTTGTGGGTCATCCCACCAAATTTGTTCTGATACTCAATAGTAATTTTTACTAGACGTTTTAAATGAATTTTGGTTTCTCATCAAAGAATGTTTGTAGTAGTGAAAATAATTTTTAAAAAACAAATTATCAGTTTGTGAAGAAGAATGTAAGTACTCATAAAGCATATATATATCAACGCAATTCCTTTGAAACAGCTTTAAATTATTAAGAATATAGTTTTTAAAAGATTGACGTTTTAATATATCCAAATTTCATCATTCGAAACAGCAGTGCCTGCATATATCCAATAAAATATTGTACATAATATTTAGAGAAATCTATTAGAACTTAATTGCTTACAACGATCGTGTATTATTAGCAATATAGATCTTTTAAATAACAATAAAATAATTTGCATTCTCAAAGTTTGTTTTAGATCATGATATTCCGAAGAAAGCTGATAATGATCACTATTACTAGAAATTAATTGGGAAAAAATGATGGACAATAATTTAAAATCATTTTCGGATAAAGGCATTGTAATCTAAATATGTTCCAATTCCTTTTTTAACCATTTTCAACTTACTGTAAATATAAAACCATTCATTTTATGCATAACTTCCTTGGACTTTTAAAGTCCGGCAAAATAGTGCCAGACTTTTCCTAACTTTTTTACCATACGCAATTAATTTTCAAAATGGAACACACCAACATTCAATAACGCAAGCCTCATCTCCACCTGTTAATCCCGATAAATATTCAGCAAGACCCCGCCAAATTAAACCGTTAGCACCCTCTAAAAATTGACAAACCAGACTCCACAGGTTTCATCGCGTGCGCGCGCGCGCGCTCTAGCTCCTTCGATCCGCTCTCTCTCTCTCTCCCCACCAGCCCCAGTCGCATATGGGGGTAGTGGTAGGCAACACAGGCGTTCGCCAGGAGAGAGCAGCGGTCAGCAGTTCGCGTAGCCAATGCGCGCGATCGAGGTCAAAGTTGTTCCCCGACAAGTGGAGTAAAGACCCCCTGATACTACCCGCCCGCTCACCGACGAGACCATCAACCTTTGCTCGAGTGACCTGCTTCAAAATCATATTCATTGCCCCCCACTCCCCCCGAGCCGCGGCGCTCTCCATCTTCCTCCTCCTGTCTCTGTACAGCGCGATTCTCATTATCGATTTTTTTTCCTCCGCTTTTCGATGGGATTTTCTCCTCTCGTTTTGCGCGCGCGCGGAGGAAAAGGCTTTTCCGCTCGCGGCGCGCCATGTTAATTCAATGGGATTTCGAATGAGATCTTTGATCCCGTTAGCGGCGTGGATTTTTATTGGCTTAGACCGATGGTTTTTCCGTGTAATGGAAATTCCGGTTTTTTTCTGGATCGTAAAGTCTTTTGAAGGATAGAAATTGAGGAGTCATGCAATAGGACTGCTAAAACTAAAAAGTGTCACGGTATTTTTAAGTATACATAAAATAACTTTGATTTATATATTAAATTAATAAATATGTTATAAAATGTATGTTACAGTTAAACTTCAAGAATAAAAACATTAACGAAAGGAAGTCCAAAGAAGCTGATACACTCCCTGCCAAAAATCCAACAATTTAATCAACCCATCTAAAATATTTCGCAATACGTAACAGTTCTCATCACACCCCACCAGCTCTAAATCCACGCTCCACTCAAACAAACAAAAAATAATTTCTTTAATTAAAAACCTCCCAGACTCACTCAATATCCGAGAAAATTTTTAATCCACCCGACTGGCCAGCGAGCTTCCAATTTCCTCGAGTACCCGCTCGCAGACACAAGTCAATTACGATATAACTGCTGCAGCGATCGCCGGCTTACCCAACCGTCGCGATAACCAATCCACGCGGTATATATTTTTCGATCCGTCGCCAGTCGTCTACCTTCTCCCTCTCTTATAGCCTACGTGAGTAGAATACGCAGCGCATGTAATGTCGGTGCGCATTTGTGCGCGGGTGTGTATCCGTGTGAATCGGTTTGCTGATCGGGCGCTTCGCTTATCAGTTTATTCCGCGTCGCTTTTACGACTTTTCGATGCTGTGTATATACAGCCCGAGCTCGCCAAGATTTTTATCCGATGTATACTTGACCCCGCGCGGCGTTTTATTAAATTTCAACGGGCCCGCAAACGGGGGGTACGGTCTTTCATCGAGATACGCTTCGGTTTTGCCTTGATTTTGCCAGGGAATGAGGGGGGAGAGGTGAATTTTCGATGCCGGAAATGATGGTCTGATTTTCGTTGCTGGATTGTATTTTATACATTAAACATCAGGGTACGTTTGTAGGTATGTACGTATTTGCCGAACAGTAGTTTTGAGGTTCGGGAGTTTCTGTGTGGGGGAATATATTGTTGTCGGAATTTAAAAGTTTTAACGAATTGTAAGCTTTTATCGAATAGAAAAATGTATATTTACAAGTATTTGTTTTAGTTTTAAAATTATTTTTATTGTTCTATATAAATTGGTGCAATTCTCGCTAAAACGGGATATTTCATGTAAATATTGTTAACTTTTTAGAAAGTTTTATTCGGTTTTTATCATAAATTTTATTTTAAGTAATAATTCTTAAAACTCATTGTTCTTTATTCAAAAAGTATAATAAAACAAATAATGTATTTCCATTGACAATACTTAAAAGCAAGTGTATAACATGTTTTTTTTTATTATCAAAGAGCTTTTTTAGCGTTAAAGCAAAATGATTTAAGGTCATAGATTCATTTTTTGTAAGCTTAACTTTATTAAAATGTTTGATGAAAACCAGTGATTTTTGTTGTGGACACATTCATAAAACTGTTGTTTTTTTCGATAAATTTTAACGAAATAGGCTTTTTAATACAAAATTGTGTATCTAGAAAAATATCTACTATATACTGTATTATACAAAACTTCAATAAATGTATTTTATGACAATCTCTCACTTCTACATTATTATAATAAAAATAAGCATAATTCTTCGTATTAGATTATTAATAGTTTCTCTAAAATTCCTGTAAAGTGAGGAGGTCAGCGAATATCACTGAAGTAAAGTAGATCGATCAGAACTTCATCTCGCGGGTACCACGGAGAGTGAGGTCACTGACCTATTTTAGTATGATTAATTTCTGTTAAGTGAGGTGTCACGCCGTAATGACATTGAAGTCTGTTTAAAGTAACTTTTCATATTTATAGACTTTGGTACTTGTTAAACTTAACTAACTTAATTTACACAAAAGCATTTGTTTTAACACTTCATCATTTAACTATAAGCTTTTTAGTCTAAAATAGCAAGTTCATAATTCGAATAAAATTTATCTACTGATAATTAAAAAATACTGTCCGCACAATAACTCTATACTCTCTAAAAAGCAGCGCCATCTCCACTTCTGATTAAACCTCTCAGTCGCATAATCCCCCAGCCCTAGCCTAACCCAAAGAAACTTCTTTCAATTCCCTTTCGTCCAAGCCCCGAAAAGCTCATCTAATTCCTGGGAAATTCAATTTGCACGGCTAATGCGCGGCTCGGCGAAAAACTCGACGCGGCGACGGTATAAAATAAAAAAATAAAAAAAAAAGCTAAAGAGCCGGGGCCGCGCGCGAAATTCAATTGATTTTCTCGCGAGGGAAATGAAGCGTTACGGCGGACGATAGTGGCTCTTTGCGAATTCACAGCGCCCAACGCCGACGCGTAAAGACGCTCGGACCGAAAGTAAAAGTTAGCCTTTGCGAGCTCTGGAGAGCTACTCTCGAGGCGAGAAAGAGAAACGTGAAAAAAGAGAAAATGCCGTGGAGGGTAATTTCCGGGCTGCTCTTCGCGCGGAGTCATAAGTGGCGCTTCCGATCAATCCTTTTTTTTCGATTCGACGCTTTCAATATTCAGGCCGCGATGATCCCGATGACTAGGCACGTTTCGGAGCGAGCTCGCGAATGTGGAGCAGCGGTGAGAGGTAGTCTTTGGAGATTTTGAAGTGAGTTTTTGTTTTTTTAGACTTTGGCTTGGGGTTGTCCAAGTATTTTGAAGAAAAGTGTCAATGTTGATTATTATTTTATGGATAACCATTTCGTGTACTATGAAGTTAATGTAAGTGAAATATTGCAATTATGCAAATAACGTTTAAAAACGTAAAACCTAGCGGAGCAAAAATACTATCTTACCAAAATTTTGTATTTTTGCCCTTGCTAGACAAAAATCGATCAATTCTTTACCTTTTTACGTGCATAATATAATATTAACTTTATCTGCTTTAAACTATTTTTCCAATTTATTTCCTAACGAACAACAAACATAAAAACTTCACAGCTCAAACCTTTCCAAGTCCATAATCCTCCAAAGTATCGGATAAATCTTACAAAAAAAAACCATTACGCAAGTTCCAATAGCCTTTTTTCTCTTCTTTCTCCTCCTCCACCTTCCAGCCAACCCCTTTAACGCATCCGAGTATATCCCACTTAAATCGAACTCAATGGAAGGTGTGCGCGTGACTGCGTACGTCAGAGGATAGGAATGGAATTTTTCTTACGACCGTTCCATTCACTTCAGATGAGTAAAAAACCGCGCCCAATTGCTCAATGGCGAGGGTCACGCCCTTCTAAGTGCGCAAATGCCGCGTGTGAATAGATACATATATATAGACCTGACGCAAAGTCCAGGGTCGAGTCGATTAAAAGAGATCCTAGAACGGCGGAATTGGCATTTCTCGTGTGCTTATTGTCTTTTTTTTTGTTTGCGTAAAAATGGGGTTTGCGAGGGTGAGCGGATTTTTAATGGGAATTTAATATTTGTAGGTTAGAGGAGAGCTTTCAGTTTAAGGGGGTATAAGGTTTATGGTAAGTTCAAGACTACGCTTTCTTTTATAGTTATTTCTTCACTTTATTGGCCAATTACTGTTAGTCATAAGAATCTGATGGTTTTTTATTTTTTTAAGGGGCACTATTCTTGGAGGAATAAAAATAAATTTTAACTTTCTTAAAACTTTTTCCTTTTTCGATCTATTACAATTTGTACTTTCAACAAATTAAAATTTTTTAATTCTATATTAAAAATGACAAATGCTAAATCATGTGCAGGAATGCAAGTGACTTTGATGTAATATATTCCAGCATTAAGCGCTTGGTCAACCTATTTGAAAACTAGGTTACAAGTCTAATGCTGCTATATTAAGAAATAACTTAAAATTATTTTCGTACCTTATCACCTAATTCCACTACATTCCATCAAATACCAACACAGAACGAACACACCAAACAAAGGGAATAATTCAATCCAGCCTGCAACTCTGTAATTAATCAATTAGTTCAACGCGCGGAAAACGTTCCAAGCGAAAACCAAATATTCGCTCTACACCCATCCATCATTCATCGAAAAGTGCTTCCAGCGCTCAGCTCCATTTTTCACGACTCCCACGCCAAATCAAAAACCGCAGCTTTTCTAAAATTCCCACCCGAAAAGCTACATTTTGTCCTTAACCCTCCTCCAAATTTAACGACCAGCCGTCCGCACTATTTCAACCAGCGTATAATCAAAAGCTGCATTCCCAACTCGATCCATCTCCGATATATTTTCGCCGGACGGCGTAGTTTGCAATGCAGGAGGCGGCGCTCTCGACATTCCCCGAGCGACACTGACAAATCGAGATTCTATCTTTCTCGCCCGCAGCTGATCGCCGCGACTGCGGGCGTATATAGCCGGGAAATCTGGCTTGTATCGCGATTCAATTGAATCCGCGGAGGCCGGCTGTAATTTGAATGAGCGGAGGCTGCTGGTATCCTGAATTTTCGAGCCGCGCGAATAATGGGGCGCTGATCCGCGAGAAAATCTTTGAATGGTGATTGCTTGGAAATGGGTGGGAGTTGGATTTTTTTTTTGAATGGTGATTTAATAAAGAATTTTTTTGCAATTGTTACTGTTTTTTTGATTGGTGATATTTTAGGGTGCAGGATAGTAATTATGGTTACTTACCTACAGTTTTTTTTTGTTTTTAGGAAAATGAATGTATTGAAACGAAATTTGTTACACTAGTTTTAACAGAGTTTCTACTAGATCAAAAAATTATAATAATGAATAAAAAGAATGTATTACCTGCATTGATGTATTATCTCATTTTGATAGCAATGACGAAGTCACGAAACAAAGTTTTTATTAAGATTTCAAATCAGTAAATTACATAAGATTTTTCAACAAAAATAATTTTTTCATCGTGAAGACACTGATTGTTTTTATAATATTTTTTGTTAGATTAAAACTATAATTTATAAAAGCTAAATGCAACACACACAAAAATTATAATGAAATTTTGTCTTCGATTACAAATAAGCAAAACCAAAGACTATTTGAAAATTTCATTGTCATTTTTACCTACGCGTGAGTGGGCATGATAAAAAATTAATACAGACGCAGCTGGCCCCTGACGAAGTCACATATCCGGCGTTCCTTAAGGTAGAACAGTCGCGACTTGGTAATATGTGTATGCACAGAGTACGACAGCATCTGCCGTTTCTCGTTTGGCTTTAATTAAAATGAATTTATCGTCTTAATTAGATATATATATTATTTCTTTTTTAGCTGATACTTTTTTGTGTATGCTATATAAGAAACTATTAGTACCATAGTAATTTTAAAATTGATTATTACCATACTTTAAAAGCATACATTTATTCATAAATTTTTGCCCCTCGTTAAAAATTTATTATCACTTTTAATTCAAATAATCCCCAGTCTGTTCTTCACTGAGCAATGTTCGTTCATACAAGACAATAATTTCAATAATATTGATTTAATAATATCAACGATATTCGATGATTTCGACATTTTCCATGACGATCGATAAAAATCACAGTACATGTATTATCAACGACCAATTTATTGCGGCCATAAATATTTTCTTAAACTCCTTTTATGGTTATTTGAAGAAACAAGTTTGCTAGCTAAGTCGCCGAAAATGCATTTAGGCCAGCTAAATGCAAATGTTTGATCGATTACCTATAATATACAATGTCTTAACGTCTTATAATTTAATTTTTTATTCTTGTATATAACACTTTTTCTCGTCATAAAATTCATCATGGCACGCAGTGCCTCGCATCACATAAAGTAGATTAGACAAATTTGGTAGTGAAGTTTACTTTTATAGGCAATTTGATTAATGCTTCTGTTATTGGTATACATGGTCATAAAAAAAATTTTAACTTTGAGTCTAATAAAAATAGTTAATTGCAAAGAATTCAGTAAAGTACAAGTTGAAAATTTATCATCTTTTTGCAGCTTTAATTAAGTCGTTAAAAAATATACTTAGGAAAATATTACACGACGGTTATTCTTCTTTAAAACTGTAGTATACATCAAAAATGAAGTTAATAATTAGGTCAAAGTCAATAACTGATGCATTTATCATACGGTGAATTTTATTAGGAGCCGTTTACTCGCCACGCTCACCGCCAACACGCGATGATACAACTTTATTTATTCTTATAACACCAGCACCTAGGTAAATTACTTTTTCATATTAATTTCATACTTAATTGTTACAATATGTATTTTCCCTTCGTTATTTTAATAAGAATTCAACAAATTGTGCCGCCGTTTCACGTGCATTGCATGTTTCGCATTTACAACGTCGTAAAAAAATTTTCAAGACTTCATTCGGTGTGCCATTTCTTTTATAATCTATATATCTTCGATTATATATTTTCAAAACATTGCATGAATTCTGGAACATTAGCTACTCAAGTACAACCAAGAGTCTCCGCTACAATATTTTATAGGTATATGATATAGCAGAATTCGTATTCTGTTTTATTGAATTACGCAAACGTGAATTATCATTAGTTCGCACATATATATCTTTGCTCGTAGTTCATCATTTCATAGTTCATAATTATGAAGTTTTGAGTGTACAAATATTTTCTCAACAATCATCTTATGACAGCTCTTTTGACAATTACAATTTTCTATATTCCTTTATAGAAAATTCTCAATCAACATTATAATACATGTATTATTGTTTTGATTAATTTTCATTATAACAAACAAATCTTTATCCACATTTACAAAAATTTTTATATATTCAAAATTAAACTATGTAACATTAAAATTTTATATATATGGTTTGAAGTGATGTAGACTCTCTTAAAAAACAATCCAAAGCATTGGCAGTGCCTCTTGTGACTCAAATAGGATTGTTAGTGATTTGATTTAGCTTCGATTAATTGTTATTATTGCACTTGTGATGTCTAATAATTATTGTTTAATTTTAAATCAGAATATTTATCTTTAATTTTGTCGTTGTTTCTATATTGAAAGCCATATATATTGAAATTATTTAATTTTAGTTAAATATTTGCACAAATATTATGTCTATTACTATGTAGAATATTTAAATTCTGTGTGTAGAATAAAGAAGGCATGTCGGCATCTTTTTGTATACGTTATATTTCGTCCTTTTTTAAGTATAAATATTTATTAATAAGAATTCAACCTTAAATTTAAATTAAATTTAAAGTCACTTAATAATATATATTAGTATCTAAAACTATATTTTTATAGCATTTCAAAGTGACTTCAGCTTATTAGTTTATTTCACTACAAAAATATAATATTTTCAAATCCATTACGGATATTCTAGAGGACAGAAGAATTAATTGCTATCAATTAAATGACTTTGTAGCTGACAATTGCAAAATATATGTATCTTTTCATTGCTAACAATATTGACGAAATAATTTTTTTATTTCTACTTATTGTATTATATAAATTATATTTATATATATTTCTTATAAAAATTTTTTACAAAGTGTATTTCTATAATTCTACAATCAAGGAATAACAAAGTGATCAAAATGAAATTTAACTTTTTTTTCGACGTTAATTGAACAGGGTAAATTGCGTAAATACAATAAGATAATTTTATATAAAATGTTATGTAAATAAATAGTTTCATAGAATAAACGTATTTTTTCGAACTAAAAGTTTAACTAAGTCAGATATTTTTCTAAAGTATTTCTATGTTTCGAATGAGCGAGTGCACTAACAATCATCCACCAAAGAATAGTTTAAAAATTGCTTATATTGATTCAAAATGTTCATATTCCACAATATACATTCTATTACAAGCTTTTATTACAACATGATAATATTTCAACAATCAACCATTCGATAAAAATTTTATGCTATAAAGTGTTTATTTTTACAATAATTATTAAAACAATAGCACGAATGTATTTAAAAAATTCAAACATAATAATAAACATTTGTTGTATGATTTAAATATAATTTAAATTTTCTATCTCAAGTAAACACAAATAATAATTTAAAATTTATTCAAATCTTAAGTTATTATGAATTAGTTGAATTTTGTGCGTTTACAGCTTACTTTAGTTTAAGAAAACTACCTCACAAACAAAAAACGTAACAACATTATCATCAATTTACCCTGATCTTCCACCATTAAAAATATCATTTTGCATTTGTCTTCTTACATGATGGACTAAAAATACCCAGGCCATCGAGTGCGTTTATCCCATTCTCAAACCTGCTTCTCCCCTACTACACCCCGGCAAACATCATCAAAGAACTTCCTTCACTCAAAACATCGAGAGTCGCGATCATTGGGAGAAAATGGCTTCGCTAATAGCGAAAAACAGCGGGATAGCGGAAGAAGTTTATAGCGCAATATGCTGCTCGGCACGTGTCCGGAATCACGTCTGGCGCGTGATTTTTCTTCGCGAGCTAGCTTCTCTTCCTCATAAATTTCTCATGAAAAATCGCAGGGCCACTTTTCGCCTACAACTCGACGATTATCGGGGAAGAAGCGCGATAAATCTAAAGAGAACGAGTGAGCGAAATGCAATGTAGTTGAGCTTTTTCGGTAAGCTAAGCGAATTATTTTCGAGTTGCGAATGGTTATCGTCTTTATTTGTTTGATTTACACGCTGTTTAATTTATAGTAACGAAGCGATTAGTTTACTTTTTTACCTAATTATTTGATAAAGGCTAAGGCAATTAAATTTTGTGTGTGTACCGTTAATGATTCATTAAATTAATTTATACTGTTATGTTATCAATAAGTTTTGCTAATGTATCGCTGAATAGTTTATGAAACTATATAAAAATATTTTGCAAAGGATAACAATACCTTTTTTCATTAATTAAATAATATCGTATCACAAAATTTTAAATATTTCCAGTTCATCATCCTTCCATAAACCCATGACACTGAATTTACTTTAAATCCCTTGATCTGCCAATATCTACACAAACCTTAAAAAAAAAAAAATGTTCCTAATCCGAAACAATAATCTCCCATTTACCCAATAAATCTCGATTCCGTCTCGCTTTCACCGATTATACACACTGATGAACGCTAACCCGCTCAAAAAAAAGTCCACCGGACGCTCCCGTCATTAATTTTTCCTCTCGCGCAGTCGATTCCGACATCCGCGCACACCAGACTCCCGCCTAAAAAGACGATAAAACGATGGCACGTCGCACTTGATTCGATTTAGCCGCGCTCGCGCATCCGTTTCGTTGGCACATCTAAAGCGAGGCTTTTCCGCTCGCGCAAAAGGAGGAAAAAATGAAAATGCGATTTTTCGCTGAAGGCGCACGGTTATAAGCTCGGGCTTTATTGGATTGACGAAGACGTATGCGCGTGCGCCGCGGAGGAGGATCAAAAGGATTTCGCGCACGTTTGAGAAAGTGTATCATGAATTCGGCCAATATGCGATTGGATACGAGACGCGCGCGCGTTCGGGGCTTCGCTTCGGCGCGCTGCTGGCGCGGAGCCAGATGTATTAAAAGGGAATTTTTGCTTTTTTCCGCCGTCGCTTTTTTTGAAGCATGTCTGACGGGTTAGCGGGGGTGGAGGACAAATATGACGATTGTTTTGGTATGCTGCAGTTCTTTAGATCGATCGAGGATTTCGGGGAGTGAGAGCGGCGGAGTGTAGTTTTGGTTGAGGATGTTTTAATTAGAAATTTTGTCAGTGTATTTATGAGCGTATTTGTTTAAATTATAGAGGGTTTGTGTTTTTAGTGCTAAACGTTTGTCAAACTTTAAATACAAATTTTGTGTAGTTTCCTTTCGCTGTTCACTGCAAAGTTGATTTAACGAAAAATCTGTCGGCAAATATTAAGTAATGTAAATTACTGTAGATTTTAAATGTTAATTTTTGTATTAACAAGTTTTCCATACACCGAGAAAAAAATTTTATTCTCACAATAAAAGTTCAATTAATTGAACTAAAAATTTGTTTCATGAAAAAAAAACTTAATTGATTTAATCTAGAATTTCAATTGAGTATAAAATATTGTTCTCAATGTATTTCTACTAAATTTGATTAAATAAAATAAATTCAATTTTTAATTTTTAAAATATATTGCTCGATATTTTATTCAAAAATTTATATGCTAGATTATGCATTCCAACAAAAAGTATTTTAATATTAATATTAAATCGTAAAAAATTACGTAATTATAATTTATGCGACAGCAATATAAAAAGTATAAGAGAAAAATCATTTTTTTATTTTTATATTTGCATGTATTTTAATTTAAAGAACCCGATTTCAGTCACGTAAAGAATAAAGTAAATAATTGTTCATGCACGTAGGAAATTAAATAGCAAAATATTAAATTCTTATAAAATTTACAAATATTAAAAAAATTTAAACATCAAATAACAATATATTTTCAACTCTACACGTATTCCCTCATCGATTCTCAAAATAAACTATAAATCAAAAAACTCATCACCCCTCGCAAACATCAACCCACACAATCCAAAAATTATTTTTAGACCCCACTCCGCCAAATGAAACATCCAAACTTCAATTTAAATAAAAAAAAAAAAGAAGCTCCGTTCCCACACATCCTCCAGCCCGCAAGACAATACCCCTCGACCAACTTCGATGCAGCCAGGCTATCGAACATTAAGGCCTCGGAAATTCTCCCAATTACACAATGACGCGCTGACCTCAAATCGAGGGCTTCAAAGAGCCCGCGCGCGCTTTTTTCTTCCCTCGCCCAGCCTCGAGTCTCTCTTTCATTGTGGCTCTCTCGGCTTCTTTTAGTTATTTTTTTTCTTTCTCTTTTTTTTTCGATCGCCGCCTTATCGCGCGAAGCTCAGCATCCCGCGCGGAGCCTTGGCAACTTTCCCGCGCACGTTGCTTACTCGCAGCGCTGTAATATGCAAACGAAGCGCGTCGGAAATTTTCCGCGCGGAAAAGTTTATGCGGAGCGTATGGTGAGATCGTGTAAGCGGACGGTGAGAATGAGGTGGAGGCAAGTATAGTTGTGACAATAGAGCTATTATCGCGGTGGTTGGTGGGTTTCGGTTTGTACGGCTGGGTTTTTGGGATTGTTTTTGTATTTGTTAATGGTTGTGGAAGCAACACTGAACCGTTTGGGTTTTGCTGAATTTAATTGTTTTATTTGATTTTGATATTTATTATTTTTTTGAAGGATAATTTATCATCTTGTTTTGAACTTTGGATGAAACTTACGTGAACTTTTTTTTTAAAATGTCAAAATAACATCTTTTTTTTTTAGATATAGATTACATTACCTTGACATTTTTTTATACTAAACTTTGATATCCCCTGGAAGTTATAAATTAGCTCTTGATAAGCCTTGTATTATAAAATTTTATATAAGAAATTTAAAATAAATGAAATAACACTTTGGAATATTCTTAACTAAATTTTTAAATAGGTAATTTAGTTGCAATTTTTTATAGAGCATTGTAAAAACTTAATATATATAGCATAAGAAAATGCGTTTTAAGCAAAGCATTTTAAAGTTTATATAATTAAAACTTTATCAAGCTTTTAAAAATATTACATATTTTATCTCTAAATTTTAATTTTTATATTTACCTAAAATATATATTTTTTTCTTTTTTCATATAAATTAATTCAATGAATCAAGTGGTCCACAAGATATATTCAGAAAGAAGCTTCAAACAATAATACGCAAGCTTCACTTACTCAAGTTATTATTTTTCGTGCAATTTTGTTTTCTTGTATAGATAATGAAAAATAATTAATCAAACTGAAATTATCTTAAATTTAATAATTTATTATAATAATGAAAATTTTTGTTTAATAATTATTATGTACATAATTAAATAACGTTTTCAAAAATAATATTTTGATTAAAATGCTATTGCTATGTACATGTTTTTATTTGATTAACTTACTTAATATGTTTTTTTATTATTTAGAGGATATGTTGTCTTAAACTCAATCGCATTTACAACCTTTAACTACAACCTGTAAAGTCCTAACTGTTTTATCTTTATATCCTATAAAAAGAAAATTGTAAGTAAATTTTAATAAAAGCGTATTTAAAGACTATTAATTTATTTTTTATTACAAGATTTTGTTAAAACATTTTTAAACTCAGATATACGAAAAATACAAAATTATTATTATTTTTTATGATTAAAATAAAACTAGAAATAAAGCTTCTGTTATCAAAACTCTCATTCCACGATCTATTTTATGCTTTCTCAATTCGTCATAAGAACATGTTTCACAGCCGATGCCATTGCCTTAATCTATAAAATTTATGATAATAATTGCTAAAAAATTCTTAAACAACTAATAGATTAAAATATGATGTATATCACTTTTGACCACTATATCCCATAATTTAGGTTTTCATCTCACTAGCACTGTTTTCGTATAGTTCATATAACAACGAGTTTCATAGTAGTATATTTAAAAGTCTTTTAACTTCTTACTCTAAATAAAATTCGTCAGTAAGGTAACAACGTAAAGTAACGTAGGACCTTTGGTATTGAAATTTATTGCCTCCTCAAAGTGATATCATCCATAACTCATCTACTGAGCACAAAATCACGTATCTGGATTTTCACCTCGAAATCCCGGATATTTCGAATCTCATTTCAACAATGAACATTCTCAATCCTCTATAGAAAAGAGCGCTACAAAAAAATATCCGATTTAAAAGCTCTCGTTATTTAATTTCCACTCGATCCAACGGCACCCAAAGCAATATTTCACCCTGCGCGCAATATTCAGCTGTCTCGCAGAACTGATGCATTAAATTTTCGCAAGCTGAAAGACACTCGCTTCATGCTTCAATCTAAACAGCAAATCCACTTAATCACTATCTCATACCAGGGAGCAAGTCGGGCCCTAACGAGGACGCTATATACGCTCATAAAAAGAAAAGCAGCGAGCGGAGCTCGCGTCCCCTCGATAGTTTCGCGAGCGCCACATTTTTCCTGGCAATATCAATCCTTTGTGCGCGCAGGAAGAGAAGACGTATATATATATTCTATATATATATATAAGGATAAAAAGACGCTCGATATCCAGAGGACGCGCATATTTTTCAGCTCAATTTCGCTGATGAGCCTTCCGGAGGGAAGCGGAAGCAGAACCGGGCCAATCAGAGCCCGGAGCCGTTGACGAGGAGAAAATAAGCGCGCAGAACGAACTATTTTTCTCTCGAAAAGTGTATCATACGCTCGCAATTAAGATTGTTTCGTTGCAGCGGGCGTCTTGATGCGAAACCGTCGCGGCGAAAGGGGGGAAAACTTTGATTACAAAGGCTGGTCAAACTATGTTTGGAAGGTATTAGAGCCGTTAGTGCAGTTGGAGTTTGACCCTCTTACTTTCGGGCAGGGAGAAGTGTAACTGAAAACGGTTTACTGCTCGGGCTGTATACGCGGGTGGGTGTGTGTTGGTTAAATGGTAACATTCGGAACGGCTGGGTATACGGTATAGAAAGTTCGTTGTTTGTTGATGTGCAATAGCGTCTGTTGGATTCGGCTCTGATTTTTCTTTTCTGAAAATGCAGCTAATTGAACAACGCGTGAGTTTTCGGATTCGCTGATTAGATTTTGAAAAATTAAAAGGAACTATGGATTTTTGATTAATTTTTAATGATACCTTGAATATTACCTGCTTTTACGTAAATCTTTATCTTGATCCGATTAATTTTACGTGGCGATTTATTAAAAAAACAATCAAATCGTTCAGAAGTTTACTATTCGTTTTATAGGGACGTATGCAAATAAGGACATAATCCCTATCATTCAATAATACCGTATATCCAGAAGCTATCTTGTCCAAACTGCAAAACCATATGCAAAAGCTCAAAAATTTCCATACCCCAACCATCTTCCACTACAAACAATCCATAGCCCTCCAACCAAACACCACCTGCTCCCTCCTCTACTCTCGTCTAAAACAAAAGCAAAAATTTTAATACACCTCTCCAACAAAGCACAGCACCTTTTTACCACGGCAGGCAAATTAATCTCCGCGAGAAAAGCAAGCAGCGGCAAAGACAGGTGGGCTCGCGCCACGCATACACAATCTCCTCTCGGGTGCGCTAAGTCTTTGGAGCATCGGATGAAACAGGAGTAGGGGCTGGCCGGCTCAAGTGTCGTCCAAGGTACTCTCGGCCGTCTCGTCCCGACGTCACAAGGGCCTCATGACCTCGCCGCACTCGCAGTGCACCGGGTGACCTCTTCGCTCGACCCGCGTACTGATCGAGTGCTCGCTGCAACAGAAAGAAGAGAGGCCATGCCATTGTAATGAGAGCACGAGCTGGAAAAAGAGAGAGAGATACGGTTTTTCTGCAGGAGGAAGGATGACAAAGTGGATGGAGGTGTGTAA
>JAPYZB010000514.1:0-20110 GCA_030522745.1 Eupelmus kiefferi | reverse complement strand
CTTTTTGGAGCGTATTCTATGATAGATTTCCTATTAAAATAATCAATAAAACGAAAATCGGGTTTTTCGACCGGAAAAAGGTGTTGTTCCCCCTTAAGAAGTTGAAAATTTTTTGATTTTGGGTTGTAGTTGATTTGAATTTTTTCATATATTTATTGCTTATTATATTTATTTATTTTAAGTTTATTGTTTGCATTAGTCTTATTATAATTTTTATGCAACATGGACGTGCTTTATCTAAAAATACGATCAAATTACGGTTAATAACAAACTATTCTCCACACTACTCCTAAATTTCAACTCATCAAAACACCCGGACGCGAAACGAAACCAGCTCGCTCAAACTCCGTCATTTATGCAGATCAGCGAGAACAAACAGCCGCTTTTAGCGAGATCGCATCGAAACAATAACCGCCCGAGAAGCGAGGCGCAAAGCGAGAGCGCCCGAACGGCCATCGGGAGACACACATAGACCATCGGCCGGCTGCGACTCCCCTTGCAGTAGTATAACCCGTTTTAGTGAGCCGGCGCCTCATCTCTATGCGGAGCAGCGAGCCGGGACGTGTTTCGCGCGCTCGCGAGGGAGCAAGATGATCGACGCGCAGGGCTCCGACGTATCGCGACTGCTAATTGATTTGCATTAGTTGGAAAACTAGTTTCGGGGATGTGCGGTTCTTATCGTAAGGCCTGTCCGACTGGATCGGGCTCTCTGCGGCGCTTGTTTTGCCAAGTGGATCGGACGGCTGGGTGGGTGGGGGAGATGGAGGTATGGATAAACTCATGGGTGCTGGATCAAGTTTGGATAAGGGAGGGAGGCTGGGAGTAGAGTGGCAGACGTTGCGCTGGGGTGGTTGTCGAAGACGGTGACGGGGATCGTCGAGGGTGGAGATGTGGAAATGGAGAGAGAGGGTTTATTTGCGCTTCGGAGTTTTCTTTCTGATGGATAAGTCTTTTAGGTTCTAGTAAGTGATGGAATTGTTGGTTTGAGAGAGAGGTGTTTTAGTAAAGTCAGATTTTGGAGTTAGCGTCGTAAATTATTTTGTCTTTGTTTTTATGTATGCGTTGGGTTATACTAGTATCTATGGAAGTCACTTATATGTATGTACATGTGTCGTACCAAACAAGTGGTTTAATTCCTTTACTAATTTGCATCCATAGAAGTCTATTCTAAGAATTATCGCTATTTAGTTAAATAACTTTAAAATATAAATCCAATCTTTAAACTTTAAAATATATTAGCATAATTTTGATTGATATAAAAGTGCGATTATACCAAAGATTGAATATCGATTATTAGTATCTATTTGTCTTCATAAGGATAGTTTCTAACTCTACAGTTCTGTTTGACTTGCTTATAATTCACGGTGGACGAACGGAGAGGAGCATCTAAAAGGAGCTCCATTCGGAAATGTGGATATCAATGTCAATATCAATTAAATAGTTGAAATACCTTGAAAACATTAAAAATGCCGATGATTATCCTTGCAATGCATTTTATCTAATAAAGATAGTTTTCACTTTTAATAGCACACATATATTCACAATTATTTTTAGTGTTCCTTCAATCTTTATCAGGATTAATTCTTTCGTTTTAGTCGATATCATTTGAATGAGATATTACGTTAATATAAGCTTTTAAATATTACTGTATTATTAAGTAACGCTCAATTATATTTAGATTAGAAATTTTCTCTAACGTTAATTAAATTAAAATAAGTAAACAATGAACTCACCAGAAATTGAAATTTGCTTGATTACAGACACAGAGCGCCCTTCCCCGATCCTGGCTGTCCCGCGGCCCAGTGCTTGGAATAGCGGCGGCTCGGCCCATCTACATCATCGTCATCAACATCAACATCGTCGTCATCATCCGCGTCATCGTACTCGGCCGTGCCAGCAGCTTGAGCAGCGCCCACAGCCCGAGCAGCAGCGCGCGAGTCGAGAACGACGGCGGAGCTAGTGTCGCCTGTAACCTGAGCCCTTAAGGTTCGTTAACCGCCGCACGGAGCGCAAGCGCCCTCTAGCAGGCGGCAGCACGCGCGCGCAGAGCAGGCCCGCAGAGCTCGGGCAGGCTCACGCAGAGAGACGCTAAGAGCGGCAGTGAGAAAGAGAGAGAGCAGGTGGAGCGGCGTAGGCAGGAGAGCAGAGCCAGGTCCTCGCGCAGGAGCTCGCGCCCCCCGCGCCTGAGCCACCCCCTGGCGACAGGGGGCCGGTGAGGGGGGTCGCGCGCGCCGTCCTCAAGGCTCTCAGGGTGGGTGCCGGAGCGGCCGGGGCGCGCCTCGCCCGTCGGCTCGCCCGCAGACTAGCGCACCACCTAGCGGCCGTCTACGCAAGCAGCGGCAGGAGTAGCAGAAGTAGCAGCAGCGCGAGCAGCTGCGCGAGCGGCCAGCCCCGACGGCAGCAGCAGCAGCGGCGGGCCACCAGCACCAACGGCACTGCTGGGGGAGGCCTCGTCGTCCTGGCTACCAGCGCTACGTCCAGCAACGGCGCAGGCGTGGCGGCGGCCGCAGCAGCAGCGGCCCCGGGGGACCAACACCACCAAGAGCAGCAGCAGCAGCCGGCAGCGGTAGCCGCCGCCACCACAGCCTCGCCACGGCCGCAATTTCAGTTACCGCTTCAGCAGCAGGTGCAGCAGCTCCAGCAGCAGCATCAGCTGCAACAGCAACAGCAAGCGGCTGCAGCCCCCGCGCAACAACAGCAGCAGCAGCCGCGCTCCGTCAGCCCGCCGCAGGACGGCGGTGCTGGCGAAAGTGGCGCCACACATTTCAGTAGCCACGGCTCTAGCAGCCGTCATCGGGATAGGGCCTTATCCATGAGGAGTCTCCACCGGCGCGTCTCTCATCCGTAAGTACCTTGCATTTTTCATTACGATTTTCTCTTTAGGTTTACAATGCGCCATCTAGCGGCCACATACCTATTGATATGTACAGAAAAGGTTTTATAGGTTATGTTACTACGTAATGGTAACTTTCATTCCCAGTTGAGTTGGAATTAATAGTTCAAAGTTTTATGACTCATTTTTTACGTGTAAAATTTTGGGTTTGGATGTTAAATGAAATAAGTTTTAAAACGAAATTAGTCTACTTAGAAAGAAGTACTACTTGATTTCCAAAATAGTCTTATAACATAGGGGTGAGTGGTTATAAACTGACCAGGTGTAACATCTTACTTTTGCTTCAATATCACATACCACAAATCTCACACCGGTATGCAACGTAGATAACTGATTGTTGGAATATTTGTTTCGTTAAATTTATATTTGATCAGTATGGGACCACTCTCTTCTATTCTTGTGCAAAATAATGTACATCGTTAATCATGAATCTTTACTCATAAAAAAGAACTAATTAAAAAGAAGGTAGATAATATTACTGAAACGGCTATTGGATCGAATGACGATAACAAGCTTGGTTTTTAACACCGGAAATCCACTCTCACAATCTCATTAAAATTCGTTTTTCAAATGTGGGACACTTTTCTAGTTAGACGAAAAAAGAACTTTTTTAAAAGTCTTTTTAAAAAGCTATTAAATCTTTACATTAATGTTATCTAACCATGCGGAATAAACATTAGTTCACACTTCATTATCCTAAAATTGTTACCATACGAACTGTACCCGAACTAATCCACTTGCGATTATTACCTAAAAGATTAAATAAGACGGATAATAAAACTAACAAACGAAGAGCTCTACTTCCCAGCACACCAGAAACATAAACGCCAAACGAATCCCTCCACTAATCAAATCGTCGTCGACTTGTTATTCCTTTGCTCTCGCCTCGCCACCGAAACTCCTCGCCCGGCATTTTTACGACGGACTTAATAAGACAAGATATCCCCTCGCTCGCGCGCAATTCGCTATGAGCGCGCTCGTCGCAAGATTTTAATCAAATCTCGCGCTCGGAATCCTTTCCTTATTAAAAACTTCTCTCCGCTAGCTCGCCCTCGTCGAAACACAGATTAAGCGCATAAACGAGGCGCAGCAGTAAAAAGCGGCCGGCCGGGGCGGAGCAGCTCGTCGTCTTGGCAAGGAAATTCGCTCGTTTTTCGGGCGGAGCGCGCCGCGCCGGGAAGGACGTGTATTTGCACGCGCGCGGGGCGGCGCTGCAAAAACGGGAGCTTCGCTCTTTTTCTAACCCCGCCGAGAGAAAGAGACGGGGGACGGGGGTATTTTTAGGTCGCTAAACGGGATTGTAAAAACGGGGTATTCGCACGGGATTTTAGCGTCGATTCGGGCAATTTGGTTTTATGACGAGTCTTGTCGGGATTTTTTTCAGTGTGGTTGTTGAGATGAATGATACAGGATTATTCATTTTTTTGGAGAGATAATGAATTGTAGTGGGTGTGGGTTGAAGACCTGAAGTTAAAGTTTCAATTGGCTTATGGTAAGATTTGCTGCTAGTAATTCTTATAACTACATTAGCTAATGGTGAAACTTATGGATTAAACATTTACTTCTATACCTGCTGACTATAAGATTTTTAGAGAAAATCTTTTTTCCAAACATCTAAAATAGCCATGGTCAGCTTTGCCAAGTTTTTAAAACAACGATAATTCAGCACTTCTTTATCGCCAAAAAGTCCTTTTAAAATCCGCACCATCATCCCCCGCTAAAAAGAAACCTAGACCGCTTTTTCCACGAGATTTTCCCAACGAGTAATGTAACCTTAAATCGAATCAATTATTTCTCCCTGCAAGCTCAGCGAGCACGCGTTGTCCCTTGGAAACAACAAGAGCCGCGTGCTCGCCGGCAATTAATGCGAGTACCGGAGTGGGGGGTGGAATCATAATTGAAAAACAGGGTTCAGATTTCGGATTTTAATTCGAGCTAATTGCCGTGATCGATGGAGGAGCAGCGCGGCTGGCTAAGGGATCGGGTCAATTACTGAGCGCGCCGGAGAAAGCAGAATTGCGCCCGCAAGCTCCGGAGCTGATGTGCCCGCGCGCTGAATCGACTTTTCGTCTGCAGCGAAGGAAGAGGAAAGTGCGCTGGGAAGAAATTTATGGAGTCGGAGAGGTTTGTTATGTTTTGGAAGCTCGTTGGGAGATGAGTCGAATGGAGCTTTTAGGGATGATGCGCGAATTGCTTGGGCGGGATGAAGATGGTAGTGAAATTAGTTTTGATTTAAGAAGAAGAATGTGTATGGTTATGGAGCTTCTGGGAGTGGTTGCCGTGTAGTATAATGATGTATTATGCGTGTTAATTAAGTATGATGTTATACATAATATAATATGATAATTTACTTCATTTACTAGTCATATATTCAAAAGGATTCTTTAAACGTAAACCTTCTAACATGGAAATTAGAGATAGCTTTAGAAAATACAAAATTCTACTATAAATAATATTTATCGTGTTCTTTAATTTGGTGCATACTATAGATAGATGACAACTTCTCATTAAAGTTATAACTGCTAACCAGGGAAACCAGGAAACGCCAAATTAAGTGATTAAATGCACATGAAAATCGGCTTAATTAAATCGCGTTTAAACGCGGAGAAATTCGAAATGCCTCAAATTATAAAATCGTTATATAACAATACTGATTTTTATACCTTCTTCTATATCGATGAATTCTATAATTAAAATAAAATTAAATTAATTTACTCTTTTTCCATATAATGGCAGGCGGAAAATCAAATACTAATTTAAATTACTGAAAGAGATTTGAAATGAACGAAACCCATTGAAAAAGAAAAAATCTTTTTCGTGTACTTCATTACAACAATATCGTCTATGGTTGTCTTTTAAAATCTGGCTTTAATACATCTGCAACAAATCGTGTCTTTGCCACTTATATAGTGATCAATCAGTTTTCAAGAAGGTATACTTGTGGTGCCACATGTACAGCAATAAAAGTGGCTTTTTTGTATCGTTTAATGATCGATAACATCTTTTCGTCAAGACCAGTACAATGTGCGTAATAAATGACTGAGTAAAAAAAAACTATGCATATTACTTCTTTGCCGTTAAACAAGCAAGGGGAAAGTTCACGGGCGTTTTTGACAGAAATTATTAAAAGAATTATTTATAAAATATTTATAGAATGTTTACCGAAACATTTTTCTATTTACGTTCCTAAATAATTATCTATCCGAGGCAAACTAAGATATGGACAATTACTGTTCCGGCCAGCATCCTCCCTTCAAACTTGCAAGGATTTTTAATCATCACTTCTGATTTCACATAGACCGACCTTGTTCCTTCTAGGTCGAGCGTAACTTTTTAATTATTTCTATAATTTTTTCCAACTAATTATAAGAAACACAGAATACCGCGAACTCCACGCATTCACAAAACAACTTCGGGCTACTATTTCAGCGCGAATTGCTTTTAACGAGCCCTTTTAATTAAAAAATGTACAAATTTCAAAGTTACAATCTTTTTATTTTCATAAACAAGCACGCCGCGAATGCCGCGCGTTTAAACACCAACAAGACGTAGCACCAACTTTTTTGGCCCGCAACCCACAAGGTGGTTTACGAAAAATTTTCGCCGCGCAAAAATGTTACGTGTACGCACCTACAACCACAGCTTTACCCAAACAGCTCGCCAACAAAATTTGCGCGTGCTTTTTTTTGGCCACGCGTTTCGAAGCGCGCCGAAAGCTCTGTGGCTTTTAATTCGAATCGCAATATTTATATCAAGCGAATTTTTTCGTAATTAAAAAAAAGAGAGCGGCTAAGGAAACTTTTGACGCGTCCTACTTCGCGAATTCGCGTGTACCTACTTTCGAGTCGGAGGCTGAGCGATAAAGCGCGCAGCGGAGGAGGCTTTGTTTTGGATCTTTAATTAACGATGTTTCAGGGGCTAGACTAACGAGCTTTTCGTGTTTGCCGGGGATTAACATTCAGAGGAACATTACTTTTTTTTTCACTTAAAAGATTTCATTAAAATGTGTTTAATTTAAGATTGGCTGGAAGTAGCTCTGTCGTTAAATGATGTTTAAGTTTCTGTCATACTGCGACCGTATTCTGTATGGTTTAAGTAGCAAGTTTAATAGTGAGCTTTTTTCAATTTACATATTTAAACAAATATTTTTTTTAAATATTGGAACATTCATAACCCTCACTAACGAAAACGATATTTCACTAAAATAATTTTCACTACAAGACTTCGTTTTGACGTCTCAAATATCTAAAACCCCTTAAGTCCCGCTCAAAGCGCCGCCGCCTTAGACAGACCATTTCTCTCCGTCCCTGCAACTAAACATTCTTCCACTCGTCGCATCCAGAGTCTGCAATTTTTTCGCCCCACGAACATCAGCCGCACAACAACTTTCTTTTCTCCCTCTCTCTCATTCCTACACTAAGGTCGCAAGCGATCAGCGCTCATAGCCCAAGAGACAGAGCTACGTTCCGTCAAGTCGAAAAAAAACGACAGGCGAAACTTTCGATTTTGCCCTCTCTCTCTCTTTCTTTCTCCTCTCGCCTGGCAATTTCGCTCTTGCAATTGATCGTCCGATAGATTCGAAAGCAGTTTCTCCGTCTCCCGACTGTACACGTGCCCATAACCTGTCCCCTTCGCTTTACGACTCTCTCTCCGTCTCTCTATCTCTTTGGTCGCCGCCGCTGCTTCTTCTGTGAGAAAAATCGCGATAAAGCGATGGGCTATAGAGCGGCGCGTCACTGCTGCCCGAGCTGGAGTTTATCGCGGCTGAGATGGCTGCGTTACTCCGCAAATACAAGCTTTTTGCAGAGAGCGGGTAAGCGGGTTAACGGGTTTTTGACATTTTTTGAGGAGGGGAGTTTTTGAGAGTTGTGGATGGGAAAATTTTTTGACGTGGGTGAATGCTTTTTGAGCTTTTGGTGATGGAACTTTAATGAGGTCTGGTGACATGCTCATTAGTTAAATTTTATGTAGTTGCTAAAATTTATCGACAGTTATTAGCAGTTTTACTTTTTACAAACTAAAAATGTTATTGTTATCAAATTTATTATTTTTGTAAAACGCTTTTTAAACAATAGTTTAAAATTTGTTTAGTACGCGCGTTGAATAATTATTTGCGTCGTTCTTTTGTTCATGATATACACCAATTTTTCCATTTAACCAATGAATTTTAAAGAAATGTAGAACAAAGACTACGAGTTATCTTTTACATTTTTACATTTTATATACAAAATTAAATAAATCTAAATTTGTAAAGACTCAATTTTAGGTCAGAGTATAGTTTTCATGAAGTAATTTTTGTTAAGCTTCAAAGAAAAAAAGATAACTCTAATTTGTACAACAACTTTAAAAATGTCAATAGAGAAAATAACAGATTTCAATTTGAGCAGAAATGAAAACAAATAGATATAGCAATGAAATACTTCAGTGAAACGAAGATCTTGTGGAGAAATGAGTCCCATTCTTATAAACTTTGTCAAAGCACTTTCTCTTTAGGTTTAAAATCGGCGATCTGATCTTTTCTCAATTACCGGTGATTTTCCTCTCTTCCCAACTATTAGGAAATATTTGCTGAAACACTTACTTCTATAGTAAGTACGTTTTTCTTTTCACTAATTTTCAATCATACGCTTATAATTTATAAAGTTTAATAACGTTGATTATCAAAGTTTAATTTGTTGTTAATATTAAATTCTCTACGAAATAATTCGTAGAAAATGAATAATTTTGTGTTAAAATATAAATTTAATGTACCATACGAAATTGATTAACTCATTTACTAACACTGTTAAACAAAATGATTTACAGATAATGAGTACTCAATTGCCAACTGATTCCACGTGCTAAACTTCCTAAAAACAATTAAACAATACAACCCACGATCATTAAACCCCTTCATTTTTTCCACGGTCCATAAACGTCAAGCTTCATAAATCAATCGTCAACAAAAAAGTTCTAATCTCAAACAGACGAGATTGAGAAGTCAAACTCAAAAATTCATCCAGCTTCCTCAATCCACTGCACAAAGCCCTTCAACTATGAACCACTATAACCTCGGCTCGCGGCCCAGTTCCCGCTACAGCCTCCGAGAAAATCGCGCGCGCCGATAAAAAGGAAACGCTTTTTTCCCGGCGCGCGCAAAGAAAAAGTCCCTCCCGTGCGGAGAATAACTATCCCTCTCGCTTCCTAACGGACAAAGAGCCCCGCGCGTACACCTACGTATATAGATATATACGTCACTTAATCCGAGAAAACGCCGGGGGCGCATTATGGATTCTGGAGGGTGGGAAAAAAAACACAGTTGCCGTGCGAGAGAGGAGCGATTCGACTTTCAATTTGCCGCGAGGGAATCGCGAGGCTGCTTTGAATGGCTGGGGTTTCGGTTTAATTCGATGCCGGGACTTGGGTGCGTCGGAGCGCGGGTGAAGTTTGTTGAACCTAATTTGAAGGGGTGAAAGGGTGGAGAAGTTAGTTTTGAAAAGAGAGTTTTGGGGGACTATTGTCTGATTTTTTCTTGACGTGTGTGGACTGGGTTGGTTGTGTCGGTGTGGTTTTTGTGTAGAAGTATAGTAGATCAATTTTAGATAGTTTACTCGCTTTTATATATATATTAATTAATTATCTATTCAAATAATAATACTGAAAAAGAAACGTTGAAATGAAAGTCAGGCGGACTATCAATAAAACTCATCAGCATTGAAATTCCTTACACCCGCAATTAATAAAGCTACTAACCGAGGCGAAAAGCTCCATAAATGCAGGAGCATGCGCCGGCGTTCATCCTATAATTAATAACGCTCGCTTTTCGCTCCGTGATTTTCTCGTAAACTAAATAAACGCCATTAACACCGCAGCGTCGTATAGCGTTCCAATTTCCTCTCCGCGGATCGCTCGACGTTTCAGAGCCGCTTCATTGTGCACCAAGCGCGTATATATACCTATACGCTTTGTGCGCATCCGTTTTAAATGTAAGCATCGAGAAGTGCGGATTTGCCTTTTGAATTTTTTTTTTCTTCGGCTCAGCCTTTTGAGAGTTTGAATGAATTTTCTGGGGAAAACGATTTGGGTGGGGAATTTGCTTTTTTTCGATTGTTGGAATTATTGGTTTTCGGCGATGATTTGGGTATGAATTAATGAATTTGCGCTCCCGTATGAGTTTAATTTGTTTTGGGTTTCATTGTTGTGTACTCGGAATTTAATTACGGAGGCTTTCAAAATGTGCTCAAAATGTTAATTACTTCAAAGAGTGCGGTGCCATTATGAGGAGGGAAAGTTTTGAAACTATAATAGGTTGAAATTTAGTATTGTTTAAATAATTTTTACTAAATTAAAAATTACTACCATTTTTTCTAATAGCTGAAATAAATGTTAAAAAAACTTTTATGTATAAAATATCTCATTAATTGTGCAAAACAATCTAGATTGACATATACGACTCATTCTAATACAGAAAAAAATCACAGTAACGGCACCCAAACTCACGCCACAACCACCTAAAACCCATAAAGCCCACTCTCAGCTCAATAAAAACAAACATACATCTCCCAGGATCTTAAACCGCTTAAACAAACCAACACGCAGAGGCAATCCATCAAATCCACGCTAGCTCACCCCGTTAAACGAAATTAACCATTATACCACATACCCACGGGCAAAGACACCATAAATAGCACAATTAACGAGCCGCTCGCGCGAAGCTTTCGCTAATTATACACGCACCCGGCCGGCATTTATCCGCCTGCAGGAAAATTAAGAAAAACGCGCGGAGCCCAGGCACACGTGCCGCGTTATTATTTCTCGCCGCCCAGACGTTTCCTGCATTTTTTTTTTATATTTACGGGCGGGTTGCACTTTTATCGCCGGCCCGGCGCTGCAGGGCACACGATAAATCGCGCGCCTTTATCAGGACTGCTAGTTTTTTTTTTTTGCTCTCTCGCGTCGCGTTTTTTATTCGTCGCCGCGGTACGCTGCTTTTGCCTTTCCCGGGAGTCGCATTTTTATGCGCGACGGCTGCTTATTGCGTGTAATAGCGCGTTAAATTCGGTTAGGAGGACTGCTACTTTTGCGGAGTCGGTTGGGTTTTGTAGGGGGATTTTGAGCTTGCGCGTTGGAGAGTTGATTGAGGTTACGGCTCGTTCTTATTCTGTAATGGGTTTAGATGCTTTGGCAGCATGGGTGAAATACGGGTATGAATAAAAGTAGAAATTGCATTGAGGGGAAATGTTTTTTCTACGGAATTTCTAGTTTCGTTTTTGTAATACTTTCAGCTGTTTAACGAATACTATATTATGAATACCATATTACATTAAGTTACTCACGTTATAATTTTTTCTAACGTTATTTGATAATACAAATACAGCGATTAATCTCAACTCAGATAATAAAATCCTCGACTACCTTCAGTCACACCAAATCCTAAAACTATCACCACGAAACAATCAACGCGCGTATCGCTCAATCCCTAACGAGTCTCGCGATTTACACGCATCGATCCTCTAGTATACCCTAGCCAAGCGCGCAATCATCCGGCATAGGGACGCCCCTATATACCCAGCCACACATATATACCCTCCAGCTCACAAAGCGCGAAAAACCGGCGCGGAACTTCCGCGCGCTCGACGGAAATGGGATTGCCATTGAGCGCGCACGACGCGATTCTAAGGACGCCTTTACAGTAAGTGTGTTCGTACAGAAGAAGAAGAAGCAGCGCGCTGGTTTCAAGTGGCAGAAAAGAAAATGTCGGACTGAAAGGGGGGAAAGAATGAGGTAGATCGCGACATTTGTTGGAGGCAAGGGCACAGCAGGGGAGTTTTAATGAGTGCGGGTTTAATGAGTGTCTTGGCTTCGTATGGGAGCTGCTTGTGGTGCGGACGGTCTAGTTTTCGCTGGGGTTAATTTAGGCCGCGGAAGAAAGGTGATAGTTGGGGGGATTGAGTTTTGTGTGATAATAATGGAGGTGTGATGTATATGATGGGTGGGGATTGATGTAGGTGTTGTGATGGATTTTTAATTTTATGTTGAGTGTTACTTGAGTATATGTATAGGTATTTTGGAAAAAATTTTCGGATATTTTAATTTTTGAGAATACAAAGATTTTCAATTTTCCAAAAATGCTTTTTTTGGATTTAAATTTTTTAATTCGTCCTTGGGCACTCCAATCTTCGAAGTTCCTCTTGATAGAAAAAGCGTGGGCGAAGTTATTCTTAAAGAAAAGTAATTGTTTCTGCATCCAGAAAATTGAATCGAATCGAGCGAAAAAATACTTAAAACAGAATTATCGCTTTTTTGCATCGTTGTAAAATGCACGTAAATCCCAAAGCATCCATTAATATAAAATTCATAAAAAAATATTAAAATAAATGCATCCAACAAAGCAGCACACAAATCTATTATTACACCAAATACAAAAATAATTAATTAGATTCATCAATAAATAAACACAACTCGCACCTTAACATTTCACCGATCTCCTCACACCTGCCAAACTCCTGCAGTACTAATTATTCAAATCCCCGCGTGCACTCAAGTCCCGCATCCCGCTCCAGAAAAGGTCCGAAATCGCCTTGAGTCTATATCAGAGAGAGAGAGAACCTCGTTACTTACACGGCCGGCTCAGCCTAAAACATTTGTATGTATAATACACACAACGAGCTCTGTACAAATATCTAAGTACTGGGGAATCTCGGGCTTGCCCTTGTGCAGCGGCAGCGCGGCGCGATGGGCTCGCAAAATCAGGTCAATGGAAGAGCGAGCTTGCCACCCCCCTCCCCCTTCTACCCCCACTCCTCGGCTCTCTTTCCCTCTCTCTCTCTCTCTCTTTCGCTCTCATGCTCTTTTCGATCATGCCGCAAAGTTTTCAGGTCGATTATTTCGTAGCTTTGGGCGCCGCCGCCCCCTTCGAATCTTTAACTACGTTTCGCGAAATTTTTCGCCCCCGGGGCGAGGTGAGAGCCTGGTTGGGATACTTTTTAGGGGCTGGGAGAATTTAGATTTGACGTGGGAGGGTGGTTGAGTTATGGGAGAGGGTTGCGAGGTGTTTTTGAAATGGGAGTTGGATTTGGAATGAGGGGGTTTTTTGTGGATTGGTGAATTGCATTCGTGCTGTTTTGGTTTGGTTCTGAGGGGGAGAGTGATTTGAAAGTAGCTAATTATAGGAGAATCGATAATTCTTGTTGGATTTTACAGTCTAGCTGTAAGAATAAATCAAAACATAAAGAGAACATTTTGTAATAAAATTCAAACGATTGTATTTTAACTATCTCTGTAGTTAAAATAATCAACGTATTATTTCTGTTAATATTGCATTCTATTCAATAATTCCATTTAACGGAAATAATTAAAAATCCATCTCGAATTCTCATTTAATTAAAATTTTTCACCAGCCCCAAAAAGCCCTTTGTGAAATGCCAGCAAAGTTTCATAAGAAAATACTTGAAAAAGCAAAAAGTCCATTTTGCTCTCCTTTATTGCGAGGCAATATCACACACCACTTGAAAACTAAAAGCAGCCCACTCTCGAAAAAAGAGCCGCTCATCATCCCAACAACCGCGCGACTTATTTCATCCTCGATAAAATTTCAATGAATCCAAAAAAAAAAAAAAATAGCACGCCCGAAAAATTCTCGCGCCTCTCAATAAAGCTCACCTCGCGCCCTCCGCTCCTTAACGAAACAAAAATCCCAAGCTATATACCAGAGAGAGCCATCCCAGCTCTCTGCAAAAGCTCTAGGCGAGAACAATCGCAAAAGGTCGAAGATGAGCAGCGACGCGCATCTCAGGGTCAGGCCCCGGAGGCTCGAGCGTTTTCGTTTCTCTCTCTTACTGTGCATGTGCTCCTCCTCCTCCTCGTGTTCCCCTTTTCGATCTTTTTGTTTCGAGGAAATCAATCAGATACAGAGACGAGAAGAGATCCTTAAACTGCGATTGTTCGCGACCTCCATACACGCTCCTCTCTTTTTTTTTCGCTTTCAGAGAGCGCGCGAGCGAGCTTTGTTTCTCTTTGTGCGCCGGGCGTTTCTATATGCGCCGTTGACCTGTGTTCTTTCCCCTGAATTGCCGGCTGATAGAGATACTGGCTCGTATGTATGAGCAGCCAGAGGCTTGTGTATGGACGAGCGCTACTCGAGTAGTTTTTTTTTTTCACGAAGATGCTTTAGAGGGAACTGGGATAAGGTTACAGAGCGTTCCGCTTTTTTGTTTGATCTTCAGCTGATAGTTTTCCGACTTTGTAAAGATTTATTTTTCAGCGAAGCTCGCCAGGATGGGTATAATTTTTTAGTAATCTATTTTGCGATTGTGGGTCAAGCCGCGTCCGACGCTGACTCGCGCTACTTAAATACTCGCCCTTAGGGGCTGGGACGATTATTAAGGGAGTACAATTAGGTTAACAGATCTTTTTTAAAGGGCTGGCTTTATTACTTTTTCATTTTGGAGGGTCCCTGGAGAGTCTACTTCGCTCTCTTTTAAGGCGCGAGAAAAGGCTAAATATTTTCCGCTGTATTTATTTTTGCATTTACATGGCCGGGGAGCCGGGCTTTACGTAACATTGGCTTTACGCTACTTGACCCTGTGTAAAATTTACGAAGCAAAGCACGACTGCTTATCCAAGTTTCCTATTCAACGCTTTCCTCTTCTTGCGAGCGGCTTACGTAACTTTGACTTATACTACTTAAAGGCATTTGACATACTTATAGAGCGCGTAGAATGCTCTTTGTATGTAAGAGGGAGGAAATTAGATAAACTTTTTTTTTATCTCTAGAGTGTTTTTATGATGCGTTTATTTTATTAGTTTTGCGTTTGGAAAAGTTCGCCCATCGTATATCAAATTGTGAAATGATGATATAATGGTTCTAGAAAAAATGACTGTAGATCTCGCTGCTTGTAATCACGACAAGTAATGAAGACCTATTCACAAATTGATATTTTTATTTTGAAGTTCTGTACTAACTCTCTTTGTGATCCTTACTTTTAGAGAATTGTACAGTGAAATTTCTCATAACTATTATGATTGTAACTCTGTACCATTTAGTTCAGATTAAAAAGTTTAAATTAACCTTCTGAAAAAAGATTATAATAAAAAGATAAGCCAATTAGAATTTTTTAATTTGAAATAAATGATAAAAATACAGCCAATGAAGTTACTGTTACTATTACTAGAATAATAGTGGTCTTACTGGATAATTATTTATATAGTTACTGGACGTTTATTATTTTTAAACCAAAATTGTCAATTTTTTCCTAGATTTTTCTTTCTAGTAATAACTGCCAAATAAATTTTTTTATTAAATTTCAAGTACTCTCTTTATTAAGTATAAAACAGGAAGAGTTTCTCTCGCGTTTTCTATTTGGAATAATAATAGATAAATTAAATCTAAGGAATAACTCTCTAAAGCATGAGGCTTTCCAATCGCATATATGTTAATAAGTAAATATTTTAAATAGTAAAATTATAATAGTACTTTCCAATCACTGCTCGCTTTTACAATCACTACATCAATCCCCTCGCAAAACAACTATTTCCTCCACAACTCTAACCCCAAAATACATCAACAAATTCTCCCTCACCCATTCCACCAAATAAAGCCCGTTCAACAAGCTCGCACTGCGACCTTTATCGCAAACAAGCCCGCGCATCATCGTTACCCCACTACCAAGAAAAAATTCATACCAACTCGAGAGAAACAACATTCCAGGCCGCCATCTCCGGCTCTGTACTACACACGCGCTTGCCTCGAATAAAACGAGTTAGGAATGTGTCAGCGGCAGTGGCGGCCGAGTATATATCTTGAGGGCAGGCAAGGAAAAAGACTCGCGCCGTGTATGTGTAGATGTATATACGTGGCAAGCGCGGCTGGTGCATTAAGGGTCCGCTTGACGATGCTTGTAAAACTTTTTCCCTCGAGTGTCGCGCGCGCGCGCCCGGCGAAACTGGCGGAAACCTAATTGAGAGTTGAGAGGAGGAGGAAATTTCGAGGCAGCCACTTAGCAAGAAGAGAGCAAGTTAGAGGAGAGAGAGGGATTTTCGAAAATCGAGTCAATTCATGCCTGGATGGCTCAGCCTATTTCGGAATTTACGGATCGTTGATGTACGGGGGAAGGACATTCGGGAATCTGGTGGGTATGTGTGTGTTTGCGAGGAAAATTTTGAAAATTCGCGCGAGTTTCGTGGTGGTAAATACGGTGGAAGTTTTCGAAAGTGTAAATAAGTTTTGGAGTTGTTACTCGTTTGCGGATTTTAATGACGTACGGTAAAAACATTTTTGTCAAAAATAAGACTTTTTTTATAAAAAGAAGCTATAAAAAATCTGTCACTAACAAACTTAGTTTATCCTTAAAACGTTTAATTACACAGTGCTTAACAGCTCCGTGTACATTACAATTTTCAATCTGTCACTTTTTAAAGCCTCGGAAAAACTCATTCCACCTTTCTCAAAAGACGATTAAACCCAACAAAAAGCAAAACCGAAACAAAGAAAAATCACCCTCCAAACGCAATCCTTTCACCCAGATGAAACCAAAGCAAAAAAAAACCTCCTCCACTTTCCAAAGCAAAAGCATTCCCAGCGCGCAGTCGTCGAACGGGATTGGCCGATCCGGCTGATGGCAATTAATGCTCGCTCGCGAACGACGAGCAATAAAAGTTTTAACGCGCCGCGGGCGGAGGAGCCGAGCCCTTAACAAGAAAACAGCAGCGGGAAGTAAAGCGCGAGAGAGCTCCTAGCAATTGCACTCGAGAGCTCGCCTTTCTCCTCTCTTTCGCGTTGACGATTAACGTCACTTGCGTCTCTCTCTCTCTCTCTCTCTCTGCTATCTCTGGTTGGCTGACGGTTCTGTCTCTCTTGTGTCGTGCGTGCGCTGCAGTTCTGGCTTTTCGGTGAATACGCGGCAGCGTGGGCTTAAGGTTTGCTGAGCAATGCCGGCTGCGGCCGCGAGGAAATGGACCCGTGTTTTAGAGGGAGCTTTGAGGGGTAGGGAGATTTGGTGGCGGTGGGGTGGGGGTTTATTAAATTTAGCGCAGGGTTGGTTAAGGAGGAGCTGCTGGTTTGATGCTGGAGGATGTCGGGTGGTTATTTTTTGAAGGGGGTGTTTGAGATAAGGAAGTAAGGGTTTTGCAGTTGCGTAATTGATTGTGCGATTATTTGTTTAAATATTAATATTAATGTTTTTTAAATATTTTATATTTTAAATAAATTTTAGCATAGTTTTTACTGAAAAAAATTCACGCAAAATTTACTTCGTAAAAATTTTTAATATAATATTTTTAAAATTATTTAATATTTAACAACGTGAATAATTAACCAGATAATATTAAAGCTCAATGTTTTCTCGGAAATATGTATTTGCATATCGATAATCGTTTTACTTCCTCCAACATCCAACAAACTTTTTAATTAATTTCCCAAAATCAACAGCTCCACATAAAATAACCCAAACCTTAATTAAAAAACCAACTTCAAAGTAACTCCCAAACCCAAACCAAACCCCAACGCACTACCCCAAAAAGCCACCCAAACAATCTGCATCATATCGTCACACTCGCAAAAACATTCCTCTACTAAGTCTCCATCCGACAACAACACCCCCACCTCCCCAGCCAGACTCGGCTTCAGAAATACTTTCCCGAGAGCGACAGCAGCCCGTTACGTGATTTGTATTTTCCGGCTGCTGCATGCGCGTGTGGACGCGTCCCACTTTCATCTAATTTTCAATATCGCTCGGACTGCCGCGCGCGCGTATAGCTCGGCTCTCCTCTCCATGACAATATGCAGAGCGAGAGAGGAGGAAGCTGTATGTGTGCGCGCGAGCTAGCTGAGATCTTCGAACTTTATAGCCAAGTTGCGCAAGATAGTCTCTATTGTTGGGAGAAAGCTTACGCAAGAGATGTGTGCGTGCATATGGACTAGACGTTTGCCTTTCCATTTTATTGCTGGCTGAGAGGAGAGCCTGGCTCTATTGCGCGAGGTTACAGGGCTTTTTCCGGCTGGGGTCGGAAGTGTTTGTTGGGGCTGGACTTTGTAGGGGGTGGAGTGCGGAGATGAGGTGTTTGGAGTTTTTTCTTAATTTGATTTGTAAGAGTTGATGAGTTGAGAATTTTGTTTTTGAAAACTTGTGTGTTAAAGCGGTAGTTTCTTATTTATCAAATTTCTTTTCGTTCAATAAAATAAATACCATAAAAAAAACTAATCGATTAACTCTGTATCCTCATTGATTTGTAGTTTAACTTTAAATTTAAAAGAAAGTAACGTTAATCAATACCCCACTCATTCTTCACAAAAAAGAACTTCATTAAAGCAAATAACCACACCGTGACCAACCGAGCTTTCACATTACCACCGAGAATTCCAGGCCGCTGGCATCCCAAATATTTACGAAAGCGTATATCCGGCTTTTTATAAACGGCCGGCCACATAACGCCGGCCTTAAGGGGGCTAAGAAGCCCGCAAAAATCTCGTACACGCGTAACGCGCTCCCCCGTAGCGCCTGTAAATCAATGCGTATTACCGGATTGCCGCCTCTTTAGCTTCACGCGCTCGAGGCGAAATTAACCCAATTCGAGGGCTGGCTGCTTTATGAAGGATGGGGCAACGCCATAATACAAACAATGGTTTTACGTAAGTGAGGAGAACGAAGGGTTTGACGTATTTGGTAGGCTTTGGGGTGGATCTGAGATTTTTGGGAGATGCGGAAGTCGGTTTTGAATGTTAATTTTTTTTTGTAACGAGATGAAAGATGAATGTGTGTGTAATAATGTATCTGGGGATGGTAAAGGCATATGGAATGACGAATTAAAATATCACTCATTTATATGATAATTTAATTAAAATTTTCATCCTCACGTGCGCCATCTGTACATCTCCACAGTTTCGCCTCCGGAATTCCAACGTATAAATTAACCGCTTAAACGGAAAAACACGTATCAAACCCATTAGTCACACGCTTACCCCAACAAATCCAAAGTTAAAAAAAAAAAAGAATCGATGCTCCCAGTCCCTCACCGTGCTCGAATCTCAGCGCCTCTCAAAGAAATCGTCGCAGCGCTCTCTTAAACAAAAATCAGCATTCCGCGCGCTATCGGGTGCTCTCTTCGTTTCGCTAAATCACGATTTCGCGCCCGATTCGATTAAGCAGATAAAGCACGGCTCTTTTCTCGTCTCTTCCTTTTCGCCGATCCGTCGATTGGGCGAGGAGAGAGCCGCCCGCGTTTCTCGCGCTGATTTTACACTTCTCGTCGATCGGCTCGGCGATTGTTAACCCAGATTTTTTTCCCTTTTCCGCGTTATTCGAAAAAGTGGAGCGTTGACGCGATTTTGTATTATATATGTGGGGTGAGTGGGAAGCGGTATGTGAGAGACTTTGCATATTTTACCAAAAAATTCATAGTCGAGTGCTTTGTGAATTTCCGCGGCGGTCGCGGAGCTTTTCTGAAGGATGTGTAGTGTTTTGGGAGCTGGAGGAAGTGAAGGTGGTTGACGGATGGTTACTGTTTTTATTTTATTTATTTTTATTTTGGAAAATTACGTTGCATTCTGCCAATTATTATATTGTTAGCTTATAAGAATATTAAATGTTACGAAATACTTGAACGCCGTGTGTCAACTAGCCCTAGTTTAAGTCTACTATTTTTGCAGTTATCTTTTACATAGGAGTTCGTTTAATTCTTTATCAAAGGAAGAGATTCTTCTTTTCTAAAAGAAAAGATTATTCACAATATTTATATGCTATAAATGAACAATTAATATTTTTTAAGACACAGTACTATAACATGTAACAAAATTTTCTTGCATTGATTATTTGTTACATTCCTTATTAATAAACAAAAATCCATTCCACTTTCACCTAAAATTTAACAAGCTAAATCCACTAATCAAACTTACGATACTTAAAATTCCTGCAGCACCTCACCCACACCCACCCCAAAAACCACCCCACAAACTCCAAATCCAAATCCCATACTTCACCATTCAAAAAAAAATCCCCTTCCCCTCTCAAATCCCCCCAGCATTCTCAAAAATCCTACTTCGGAATTCCGGAAACACCAATCCCCCCCGAAACTCTCCTCCCAAAAGCCATCTCCCTCCGAGACTTTCCAAAGCTCGATCCGAGCGCAGGTGCCGCCGCCGCACCGCCATCCGGAAACGCGCCCGATGATGGATGGCGTTGCGCGTCTTCGTCGATACAGCCGGATGACGTAACGCTTTCTCAGCGCCGCTCGGAGGAAACA